>VDFB02325319.1:0-43882 GCA_007258455.2 Sequoia sempervirens
CCTAGGACCCCCTACCCTTTATCTCTCTCCCACTCCCCCCCTCTCTCTGAAGTATCTCCCTCCTACCAAGGATTAAATTTTATGGTTGACTTTGCTTGTCAACAAATTTTTTAATGACGGTTATCTATTCAAGGGTGCCCTTAAAACATTATGATATACCTTAGTGTATGTAAAATTATATATAAATGAAACATATATATCATTATAATTCTATATAAATTTTGGCAGTCTATCCAAAATATCTCCTTTTATCTGATACAATCTTCTTAAAATTTTGATTGTATTCTACGGAAAAAATCTCTAAATATGGTCATATGGCCATCAAATTTAAGCCTTGCCACCTACCCCCACTCCCTCCATATCTTTCTCTCAAGTCATCATTTAAAAAGAATATAATTAATATTTATATTAATATTAAAAATTAATTTTTAAAAGAAGGTGTTCGACCAAACATCTTTAGAATGTTCGGTTGAACCCATTTGAAATCAATTTTTTTATTCTATGTTATGTGGGTTCGGTCGAACCCCTATTCGATTGAACATTATTTTTTTGTTCAACCGAACCCACATTTTTTCACCCTCACCCCCTGAGGCACCAAAATTGCCGAGAATTTTGCACTTTGAAGCTCAATTTGAGAATGAAAATGGAGGAGATCTTAGAAACCCAACTATTATTAGGTTCCCCTCAAAACGAGCTATCCAACGAATATAATTTTAATATGTTTTGATTATATTATCTATTTGTTTTTTAAGTTTTATTAAATATAGGTTTTTCACCAAAAACAAAACTCTCTGTTCTGCACAAGTGGAAAAATAGAAGATTATAAAAAAAAATTTAAAATATGAGTGCACCAGATATTGGAGTCCTTGATCCAACGAAAAAAAAAAGAATTTCGATGCATACAGTAAAAGTTATGCGCTATACGGTCGTGTTATGTCTGAATTGTAATTGATTTGACTTTGAAACTTGATTAAAGAAAAATATTCAATACTAACCAAGTGGAAGCACTAGATACGGAGTTACAAATCTAAATTTGAAAGAATTGAATTTTATCTTTCAAGGAAAAAAGTTATGCGTTATACGGTGTGCGTCACTTTTTTAAAATGTTGTTTTTTGAAAAAAACCAATTTTCGTGGGAGATGGAAAAAGAAGTGCAATCTGATTCCAAAAAAATTGAAAAAATTATTTTTAGAATCTACAGACAAAATGTGACAAGACTCTAGTTTGCATCATCTTCAAATTCCTCACGGTTTAATCGCTATAGGTACCCGAATGTGAAGATTTAGTTAAAAAAATAAAATCAGTGTTCAGTTTGGCCAAAAATTGTAAACCACTATTGTGGGATCACCCCTATGTACTCTCATGTATGTGCTCCTCCATGCATATGGTCTATCATCAACACACATTCACACACACACACACACACATATATATATATATTCAACATATATTACATTCATCAATCAAGCATAGTAATATAAGGAAAAAATCATAAGTCCCAAACATATAAACATCATCCAAGAATGCACTCAACAGTAATCAAGACCCTTACTAATGAAAACACATCAAGTCTAAAGGATGACTTACCAATTCCCAATACTATGACTATACTCAACCATTCTATTGTGAGTGTGTGTGTGAGCTCAGATAGGTATCATTTAGGGTTATCCGACCAATCACTTCTCCTAAGTGATACTTCCCCTCCCTTTCGGAGGATTGAACCTATCCTTGCAATCATCTTAGTACATTTGCAATGGTAGTTAAACGTTCATAATAAATCCATATGCATCATAAACTTTAACATACTCATAAAGCAATCAATGTAAACATATTTACTCTTTCAAAGCCATGTTAAGCATTTATCAATACTTTCACATAATACCTATTTCAGTATTCCATTCTTTTAGTAAGCATATCAAAATCATGATTGCATTTACCATCCTATTTACCCGTGAAGGTAAAAGTAAATAAGTAACAAGACAAGGCGTGACAAGGATCTTGTAAGATGTGTTCAAAGGGTGATAAGTCTCCAACCATTAACATAATCTTCATCTTTTCCTTTGGAAACAAGTTTGATTATATAGAGGAGGAGATTTTCTACTCCCAATTCTCTAAGACAAAGAAGAATCTACATGGAGCAAATGGTCTTCAACTACCTCAAGGAACGAAGTTCAGGTAACAGGATAAAATTATGAGAGTTTCAAAAATAGAAAGAGTAGGTCATAGAGGTCTTCTAGATAGACTGGCAAGTTCTCAGACATGGATGACAACACAGCCCAAGGATGACAACACAATGCATTGACATCTCAATGGTGCACTAACGTCTCATACGGATTGAAAACTGAGACTATCACAAAAAAAACTTAAGTGGTTACTAACAATTTTGATTGTTAGGAACTCTTAAAGTACAAAAATAATAGAGAATAATGGAACTAAAATAATATAAACTAAATGAGATATAAATTAAAGAATGTAAATGATAAAACGAAGGGAGAGAAAGAGAGTGCTCACAATAGACCAATCAATGAAGCCTCCAACAAAATAATATCTCGAATACTTGCACACATAAGACCAAGAGAGAATGTTAGGGCAATTTAGGGCTTGCCTCAGTCAAACCCCCATTTTGGTGTTTCCACCTCCATGGACAACCAGATAGATAAATAGATAGAAAGATAAATAGATGAGACAATAAAATTCATAGACAAGTGATGTGATAAATCCCAAGATGCTCAAAGACACACGACAAGTAAGATATCACATGCAAGGCTTGATGAAGCCAAAGAGAAACAAATAATTGTGAGAGCCAAAAGAGTTGTCAAGGATATTGTAAGAGCTTGAGACCATTGTAGCAAGCTGTAGAGAGTTGTGCAAGCAAGGGAGCAAGAGAACGAGAAGAGAGAATGAAAGTGAACATGCAAGAAAGAGCTAGAGAGGCCAAATGAAGCAAAATGATAGATTTAAAAGAGAGAAGAGGAGGGAAAAATGCATTCCCGAGCTGTTACAAGGCATCCAAAGCCGTTACCACCAACCAAAGTAGGTGACAAGTGGCAAAAGGCTTAGAAACGACCGTTTGAATGTTGAAATGTCATGGAATGCTAGCGTGACGTGTGGACATCCGCACAACGCGCTAGTGTCCAAACAAATCATGCTAAAAATTGGTGGGAACGAGGAAAACACAAGGTTTGACACAAAGCTGACATAAGAAGATAGCCATTGAAAAAGGATCTTGAGCATCATGAGGGGGAAAAGGCTGATGCAAGGGCTAAAATGTGCCTACATAAATACTAAGGGAGTGGACACTAAAGTAGATGCAAAAATGGAGGTTAAATTGCAAGGGGTGCAATTTTATGACACAACAAATTAACCCTTCATTAATAATACCTCATAATGAGCTCATTTCGATGGCTTCGAGGTAAACATAGTAGAAGTCCTCCCAGATGTAAGGTCACCGAGTTTTATGAAATTCTATAGGAAGACCATCAACCCTAAAGATTTTCACCAAAATCATAGTAGAAAGTGCTTCATCTATTTCTTCCATGTAGAGTATATAGTAAAGATTTTCAACTCCAAACACCATTACTATAATTTTAAATTGTAAGCTTTAAATGCAAATAAAACAAACATGACATGAAAGGCATCTTACTTTGAAACCTAATAAAAATTTGACATTGTGACATATTGAAAAGAAGTGCAATTGAATATGAGCTATGAGCTATAAATTTGACCATAATTATAGGCTTTCACTCTTGAATATTGAAACACACTTCAATTATGAGGTAAATAAATTTATGACACATAGCTCATCCCCCAAGACTCCAAATATCTTCACCTTATAAATCTATTCTTATATTGTATTTTATTCTTGACTTGCAATTAGATTTCAAATACTAAATTACTTGTTGCATTGTTATTATAATTAAATTAACTCAAACTAACCAAATACATATAATATTCTACTTAGTCATACTACTAACACATCAATTAATACTTCTCAACCCACACTAACTATTAACATCACCTTTATTATTATTTTTATTTAAAACATTTTAATATTTTGGATCCCACGCCCAACTTTATAGGAGAAAACATCACTGTACAATTAATAAATACCAAGATTTAGTAAAAAAAATGAAGTAGTTTAATAATTCTGTTAAATAAATGTAGTAGTTGAAGCATGACTGACAAACAAGGACTTTATTTTGAATAACAGTAACAGGTTTTGAAAAAAACGTCCGTTCATACGTCGGCTGGCGAAGATTTTTCTCGAGCCAAGCGAAAGGTTGCGTGATACCGACATGTTTTAGCATGTTGCATGCTTTAGCCCACAAATCATCCGCGTAGCCTCCTCAATATTTACACGGAAGTCAAGTAGTTCAACCTACAAAGAACACTCCTAGGTCGGCACCGCCAACGGTGTATGTAAGCGTGGTAAGTTAACTAGTCAACACCTTAAAGGCCTTCAACTTTATCTCAGGTGAATTAAATGCAAACACATGCACATCGATTTTATTGTTTTAAAATGAGTTAGGGGGAATTGGTAGGTGTACTGGTCATATGACGATTTAAGTGTGAAACATGCAAGAGGGTTGTTTTGGGATTTATTTATTAGTATTGGTATTGTTAGGTGGTGTAATGGGTGTGTCGATAAGGAAATTTGAAGATTACTGTAGTCAATGAAAAATTTATGTGTGGAGGTTTTGGACTTTGGATTGACCAAGTTGGTAAGAAAATTTTGTAGTATGGATGTATTCAAGATTTAGGGGGCTTGCAGATAGATGGGTCCATAAGGGTTTGAAATCAACTCTATCACGACAAAGATTGATGTGTATAGCTTTTGAATGGTGCTATTTGAGCTGGCTAGTGGGAAAGATGGGCTTGAGTGTCTCCAATTCTATTGATCAAGGTAGTAAGTTCTATTGTCTTTGAATGGGGTGTTTGAGATGGTGGTTGATAAAAGATTGAGTTGAGAAAGGAAAATTTGAAATGCGATAAACATAAGGAGTAATGAAGATTGTTTGAGAATGTTTTTTCTTTTTTTGTTCATCCACTTAACAATTCTAAGAATAACTAATTTATATGTAAAACCACATAACACAAACATATAGATGTATGCAAGAACAAACTATATCACCTTTTTTTTTATAATGAGCTTTTTAACATGAACGAACATAAGTAGGAGGTATTTTCCACAACATGTCAAATTGTGATATTGCTATCAGGATTCAATCATGTAGTTTTTTGAGTTAAATTCATTGACCCATGTTCCATGAGTAGTGGTTCACAAGAACCCATCTCTCATGACAATGAATGGTCCACATATCACTCATTGCATGTAGGTGATGCTCACATGAGTAGTGGTTCACAAGAACCCATCTCTCATGATAATGAATGGTCCACTTAACACTCACTCCATCTAGGTGATGCTCAAAGAGGTGAACACATGGGTCAATGAGTTTGACTCAAAAAACTACATGATTGAATCCTCATAGCAATATCATGAACAAACATATTAATAAATAATAATAACATTGATTTAGTTGTAATTGCTTTATATATTAGTATATATAATTAAGGATCCTTTTAACATTGATTTAGTTGTAATTGCTTTATATACTAGTATATATAATTAAGGATGCAAAATGATCCTTTTAACATTGATTTAGTTGTAATTGCTTTATATACTAGTATATATAATTAAGGATGCACAATGATCATTGATTTAATTGTAATTGCTTTATATACTAGTATATATAATTAAGGATGCACAATGATCCTTGTAGTGAGATATAATCATATTCATTAGATCTAGTCTTTTTCTTTTCTTTTTCACTCTCTTCATCATTTTAGTCTTTGTTTCACTCTCCTCATCATAGTGATGAATTATGTAAAGGTAAATTATGTAACGTAAATTATGATAACAAAAAACACACTTTTTATTCCACAAACACTTATCTTTATTTTCAAATAATTATGATCCATAAGATTATAGAAACATCCTATGAACTTTTAACCCATTTTTAATTAATTATAATGGAGGACAATAAAAACCACATTAATTGTAATTATTTTATATAAAAAATATTTCTAAAAAGACAATGATCTATGTGGTGGAATAAACCCCTATAGTTAGATCTAATTCACTTTTAACTCATTTTTAATCAATGTAATCCATAAAATTATAAAACCCCTCTAACTTGTACTCCACTTGTATTTAAAATCAAGCACTCGTCTCCTCTATCTCCAATCATGGACTTTTAGATCCCGTGATAAACTGCGGTTCGCTTTACTAAACAACGAGAAAACCAGTGGGACCAAAGAAACGGCGATGAAGAACCGTATTAAGATGATAGGTAGGGCAATGCTTTTCATATTTATTTTTTTGTTTTTCCTGAATCTAGGTAGCCTGGAATTCTTGAAGTTTGAGGCGATGTTGACTCTACAGTCACGAGCAGGCGCGGGGACTCTTTATTTTCTTGGAAGGGCTGCGGAATTGACATTTTCGGCCAAAGTTGACGACCGAACTTTCGCTGTCTGGGAACGGAAATAACCAGAGAAGCGGCTAGAGCTTAGGGTTCAGGTTGCCTGTACTCGCAGCCAATTTAAGTGGCAAGGCTGTTATTTTAGAGAATGGCAGTGAGTCAAAAAAGAGCGGCATTCTATTTAGTAGCTCTTCAACGTTGAATACCAACCGGCGGGCGGGTAAAAGATGGAGAAATCATATTGTTGAAGATGGAAGATTATTAGCTGTTGGATTGAGAATATACAAGAAGCATATGCTGTTGAAGACATCTGATACGGAATGGACCCAGCGTGTTCAAGTCTTGGATTAAGCCGTGGAGGCAGCGGAACATGTGAGGAAGGACGAGGACCCCCCAAGCTCCGACTTTATCTCTTAATTAAATTGAATTTTATGGAAAGATTGCGAAGGCTCTTATGCTTTTTCTATAAATATTATTTGCAGGTAAATCCAAAGGGGTTTCAGGCGAGGAGATTCGGACCTTCACCATGGGGGCTGGAAATAACCACTGGTATAATGGATTTATGTGTATGGCAAATATCAGAGATGAACAGATGTCCGTGGAGGATAGCCATTTCACGTATTCCAGCGGCATGCTGCCGTCGCTGGGAGCGCGAAGCAATCGCAGAGTTAAGCTTGGGAGATTTATTATCTCGCCTTACGACCCGCGTTACAGGTATTTTTAGTTTTTATTTTATAAAGAAATATTATAACGTGTACGTCTGTCTTAGAAATGGCGCAATGATAGGCATTTATGGTGCATAAATGTGTTTTCTAGTACACCTGTGAAACATGCGTTGCTTAGAATGGCCTCCTGCAAGCATTCACTGATTAGTTTTGCTGTATTGCAATACAATTTGCCCGGCATTTCGCAATATAAATAGGCCGGGCCGGAGCATATTCTTCAGTATCAGATTCACTATTGATTTTAGGTTCAATTAAAGCCATATCTGCCAAAAATTGATGCGTTGTGCGAAATATTTCAAAGCCGTGTCCTGCAGGGGTTTTATTCTATTTACACTATTGTCTGCGTTATTGCGACTGTAAATTTGAAGTCTTTTTTTGGTCATTTTCGTTTTTCCTTTTGTTTAGCTGCAAATCCGCTCGTAATACATTTGCAAAGCGTGCGTCCGTCCGTCCGTCAAATTCTTTTGGTCATTTCTTAAACCTAAACCATAAAAAAGAAAAGCTTGCAATACGCAAATTAGATTGGCCAGGTCTCGGCTTATTACATCCACACGCGTCTTTTCAGTACTAAATAAATAAATTCAATTCAGTTCCCTTATCTCTAAGAAGAAAATATCTCGATCTTTTTAACTTTGGTAAGAACAAGTCCCAGTTGGATTCCGCGTACTTGATTTAACGAGTAGAATCCTTTTGGCTCACGTTAGTCTTGAAACACGGTTTGAGAAGCTCCACACGATAGAGAATTTTTATCTCAAAATGTGAAGCTGTACAGAACAGCTCAAAAGAAAAGAGTCCTGTTATCTATTTTAGTTATAAATGACATTCGAAGTGACATTTGATGTAGAATAAATGTAGCGCACAGTTTCTTTTTCAACTATGCTTTGACAGTTTACAGGACGGCTGAGTGCGATGCTACTCATTCTGCCAGGGCGTGGGAATTATTTTAAATAGTTTAAAGCGGGAGGTGGCTTTGATATCCCTGTAGCTTATTTGTCCTTTCTATCTTATATTCCGGAAAGTTCTTCTTAAAAGACCTGCGTTGATATGATGACAAAAGTCTGGAAGATTCATCAAGATACCAAGCGCCCTAGGAATTTTCTCTATTTTCAATTCGTTAAAGAAAATATGCAACCGAAAAGAGACTTCGTTTTAACTCCAACATATCACAGCAGTTTTTTATTTAATACAGCTGAAAATGGTTAGTGAATTTCAAACCATGCAGTTAAAAGCTGCTGAACAAAGAGGTAGATCATTTGTATTGTTAACTGAAGCAGAAGTTAAAGATATCAGATTTACTGTTTTTAGATTAGATTTTGATTTTTTTTTAATCAGCAGTTCAGATCACATTCTTTGACATCTGAAGATGACAGAGAGTCTGATGATGAGAGAGTTATAGAAAGTCTTTTTCTAATGAATGTGATCTCAAATGTTTTTGATTCAAAAAATTCGCACATAATCTAATCCAAAAATAACATTGATGAAGCAGAAGTTTCAATATTCATCAAATCAGATCAGCCATTTTGATTACATGTATAGTAAAAATTATTGATGAAGCAGAAGTTTATTCATCAAATCAGATCAGCCATTCTGATTACATATATTATAAAAATTATTCAGATTAATTATGTCTTCGTCGTACAACGTGGATCCAATAAATTAGAGATTGCCCGCTTTGACAGGGATCTCCTCCATTTTCTTCTACAGATTTTGACAGGGATCTCCTCCATTTTCTTCAGATTTTCTTGATTCGTTTTCCAAATCCAGAGCTGTTCTTGGTATGTATATTTTCTTGGCCAAAATACAACTGCTGCCTACATAGATTACATGATATATTCCAAATTATTTATATTTTTCTTCTATCTTGCAATTTATAGCAATGGAAGCATCAATTCTCTCGTAATCCCTTACTTCTAATGTAGAATGCCCAAAATTTCTCAATGAATATTTTCTTCCGGATCTACAAACCAAGAAGGTTCAGAAATTCCCGATATTTTGTCGAAACATAAAGATAGAAATAGTTTTTTATTCTTAATATTTAAAATAAAGGTAAAAGTATGTTTTAGTTCTTAATATTTAGAATAATTTAAGGTACTTAAGTCGCTGAAACATCAAATTAAGGTATGATTTTATTTTAAGAACTTTTTACCGGTACTTATGTACGATCTACTTCCTGCGAATAAAACTTAGCATTACTTTTATTATTAAAATATAATTTTCTTTTATTCTGGAACCAAATATTTAAAATATCTAGCCATCTGGTCATTCTTAAGAATTTTAGATCCTTCCAAGAAAATATGTTGGAACCCAACTTTTCAAATTCCAATATTGACCACTGAAAAGGGGGGTTTCACAACTTAAACAATAACATCTAATGTTTATGTCTTTTTCATTCTGGTTTCTAGAAGATTGGGGCCACGATGGCCCATTAAAAGGATACGTGTTTCAATTCCAAGATGACTTTTACTTTTACCCATACATTGCATTTAAGGCGAGAATTAATTTTTACAAGGTATTCCTTAAATACAAAATTCATTTTTAACTTCAAACCCTCAATCGAGCTTAGCGATCTGATTATTATGCGCTAATATATTTAATGAGAACGACAGCTAAATTTTTTAGAGATGTTCATTGATAGCGATTCAGACCAGCACTGTTCAAATGATGTGCTCTGTTCATGTAGAATCTCGAATCTTGACTGTTGTCTGCAAAGCTCTAAACATTCGTACAGTAGTCTAAGCGGTGAATCTCGAACATTCTGAGAAAGTGATTTTAATGATTCGTGCGTAAAGATTTCTGAAAAGGTCAATATTGTTAAACATTGCAGGACATGGGAAACGTTCTTGATCGTGCTGGTTATTTATTCAGCGTGGGTTTCACCGTTTGAATTTGCTTTCATAGAGGCGCCAAGAGGACCACTGTTGGGTGCAGACCTTGTTGTGGATGGATTTTTCTTAGCGGATATAATCATGACCTTTTTCGTCGCCTTTCTCGACAGAAGAACATACCTGCTAGAGGATGATCACAAGAGTATTGCCAAAAAGTAATTTTCCGGTGTTTCTGGGCAGCCCTTTCCTTCAATCTCAAACGGCAAATAATGGTTTATGTCCTTTATGTAATACAGGTACATTTGCACATGGTTCCTTTTTGACGTTTCTTCAACAATACCATTTGAGGCAATTAGTTTTATCTCCAATCTCAGAACAAACATATCTTATGGCGTTCTTAATATGCTCCGGCTCTGGCGTTTGAGGAGGGTCAGTGCTCTTTTTGCAAGGTACTCCCCTCTACTCGTCCCCGTCTGCATTTTACAAGTTGTTGCATGTTTCTTATAACATGTCAACACATAACTACTTCGAAGTACTTTTGGCCTATTTTCTACTCTACTGATGATGAATCGCAGATTGCGGTTCGAAATGTTGATGTAAATTATTTACTGGGTTACAGTGTGACCGCAAAAGTTGATGTCAAATTTTCTACATAGTTTAATTAAAAAATCTTTACAAGTTCTTCAAGTATTTGTCAAAAGGTCAAATGTTCAAATTCTTGCAGGCTTGAGAAAGACATCCGATTCAACTATTTTTGGACACGCTGTGCAAAATTAGTTTGTGTAAGTGAAACAGAACAAGTTAACTGAAGTCTAAATCTTGTAGAACACTGAAAATTCACTTGTGACTGCACACAGGTATTGAGTTAATATAAATTTGAAGCTGCAATTGGCTTCAACTGTGCAGGTTACTCTGTTTGCAGTGCACTGTGCCGGGTGCTTTAATTACCTTCTGGCAGCGAAGTATCCTGATGGGAGGAGGACTTGGATTGGTGCTGTAATTCCGAATTTCCAACATAAAGATCTCTGGATTCGCTATGTTGCTGCAATTTACTGGTCCATAACTACTCTTACTACTGTTGGTTATGGAGACCTACATGCTCAGAATACGAGGGAGATGGTGTTTGATATCTTCTTTATGCTATTTAATCTCGGATTGACTGCATACTTGATAGGGAACATGACAAACTTAGTTGTGCATGGCACAAGCCGAACAATGAGATTTGTAAGTAAATCCTTTGACAACGATGATTGTTTCATTGCAGTTGAACCCAGTATCCTCCCAGTCAATTTTCTTTGTGATCATAACCCACCAACTTTAATGATGTGTATGCTCAATTATGCTGGCAGAGGGATACAATTCAAGCAGCATCAAGCTTTGCATTTCGAAATCGGCTGCCGCCACTTTTGCAAGAACAAATGCTATCTCATCTGTGCTTGAAATTCCGGACAGAGGGCTTACAGCAACAACAAACCTTTGACGATCTTCCAAAGGCCATCCGCACAACCATTGCAAAACACTTGTTTTACGCAGATGTTGAAAAAGTCTATCTGTTTGAAGGAGCATCGTATGATTTTCTTTTCCAGCTGGTTAGTATTGTCCGAATATGGTATTGAGAGCACTAGGATTGTGCCTTAAAGTTTGCTCGTGGGTTTTAGGAAAAAAGCTCGGAATAATTTGGGTGTTAAATTTTTGTATGTTCAATAGGTTTCAGAGATGAAGGCAGAGTATTACCCTCCAAAAGAGGATGTCATTTTGCAAAATGAAGCACCTACAGATTTTTATGTATTAGTCTCAGGTGCTTTGGTAGGTATTTGTTCTTGCTAATAAAAGCTTCCAATGCAAATCTTTCTATTAAGTCTTTTTTCTCAAACAAAGAACTGTACAGCTGTTTGCTAACTGTTATATGGAGCTAATGTACCATTGCATATTCATATTATATTGCAGGAGGTAATAGCAAAGAAGGATGGAACACACCACGTAAGTTTAAGCCTTTCCATTTGATATTTAGCAATGATCATTTTCATTCCGTTTGTGGTCTAGAAGAGAAGCAGTTTCTATATAGTTTTTTTTTAATAACATGACTTGAGATGACTGGTTTGACAATGAATCAGTTTTTTATTCCTAAGCGAATAGTATAATATGTAATCTTTGTTCTCTTGTCCACTCTTTGTTTAAAATCAATATTCCATTGATGATGGTTCTAATGTATATACTTGAACTCTACTGCATTATCAGAATCCTCGACAGTTGCATCCAGGAGATGTTTTCGGAGAAATTGGAGTGCTCTG
The DNA here is from genome assembly GCA_007258455.2 of Sequoia sempervirens. Lineage (NCBI taxonomy): Eukaryota > Viridiplantae > Streptophyta > Pinopsida > Cupressales > Cupressaceae > Sequoia > Sequoia sempervirens. Next base: position 12,321 of record VDFB02325319.1, read on the forward strand.
TTACAGACCTCAACCATACACAGTTCGTACAAAGAAACTTTCTCAACTTTTGCGATTAAATCGTAGTACTTTCATGAATATTGTTCAATCCAATATTGCAGATGGAACAATTATCATGAACAACCTCCTTAAGGTTTGTAGCTTTTAGTCTCTATATCTACCCTTGTCAAATGAAAATATAGCCTTCAGTTTATTATGATGGATGTTTTCAACTTCAGATATTCTTGAATGCTGAAAAATATCCAGTTAGATGATCAACTATGAATTACTAATTGAATAAGTGTAATGAGCCAAACTCGATCTGACTCAAAACCCCCAATTTTTCCCAATTTTCTCCACATAAAGTTTTAACATACAATTTGCATGCAAACAGATTTTACATTTTACCCGATAAAGTTGGATTGGATAATTAGAAGGATGAATCTGAAGCACAAAGTGAGACACCTGAATGTTATCTCCAACAGACAATGGGTTTCCGTCCACTGCCTCCAAGCTCGAGGGTTTCCGTCCTCAAACCTATTGAAAGCCAAAGCTTCCCAGAATTCTCTAAGAGAAAATAATAACCAAGCATAAACTAAGCATGTCTTCCCATTTACCGTAGCCTCCTTTAAATAAGACCTTAAGGCAAGGCCACCCTAGGGTCTAGTTTCTAGAAGGTTCTGGCCCTTCTAGAAGATTCTAGTTCTTCTAGAAACATCTTGTAACCCTTCTAGAAGATTCATCTTCTAACTCTTCTAGAAGATTCTAGTTCTTCTAGCAACATCTTCTAACCTTTCTAGAAGATTCTAGAAACATCTTCTAACCTTTCTAGAAGAATCTAGTTCTTAGAAACATCTTCTTACCTTTCTAGAAGATTCTAGTTCTTCTAGAAACATTTTCTAACTTTTCTAGACAATATTATTCCTTATCATCCCCTTATTATGCCCTCTAACCCACGGGAATTTGGATGGGCTAGAATATGACCACCAAGAGGTCACTCCAATAGTGGGGACATTACAATAAGTCACCAAGCTGCTGACTCAAATTAAGATTTTCAACCAAATATTATGGTGTTTATATTATTGTTTGAAATATGCAAATCACAGCCCATATTGTTGGTTAGGGTGAAACATAAACTTGTATACAAAACAGAGCATGAATAAAACCAAACTAAAAATAAGAATAAATTATAAAAATAACAGACACTAACTATAGCTAGCCTAGTCACATAAGATTACAATTTATTCCATCGCAGGTGGGTGTCTAGGCTTAAAATAAATTAGATATTATACACCAGACTGTCATTATGTATATGAAAATCTCCACTTGTAAACTTAAAGCACTAAGAATTTGAGTATGCCACAAGTGGCTGTATCTCATCTCAAAGCAAGCCAGAAGTCTATCATTTAATGCTTTGCTAATCTCTGACTGAAACCAGTTGTCTAATAATTTAAAGCAATTGAAAATAATCATCAAGGATGCAGTTGCTTACGATAGTTCCATTCTTTGTGGGAAAAGCATCATCCCTCAATTTCTGGTTAATGATAATCACTTTTCAATTTTAAGCTGTTTCCTTGGTAAATGTGGCTCTAGGTCCATCTTTAACCAAACAACAAATAAGGAGTGCAAATAAACATTATTTTACTGTTCAAACAATGATAAAATAAAAAACTGTGGCTGGGCCAATTTGATAGCAATGGAAAGCACTGGAGCTTTCTTAATAATGCCAGCCATGATTACAACAAATTCTTGCATCAGTCATCACACCGAGCGTGACATCAAATCTTTAGGCATTCATGCAAAATGAAATCCATATTAAGCATTATCATTGCTAAGATATTAGAAAATAAGTTTAGGAATTAGCTCATCTCAAAATTTTAGTCCCATACTTAGCCTGGCAGGCAGACTAATCTTCTATGTATGATTGCAGAATTTAAAGGAAATGAAAGACCCAGCTTTTGAGGATATCGCAAGAGAGACAGAACAGTTGCTAGCAAATGGAAGAATGGATATGCCTGTCAGTCTCTGTTTTGCTGCTTCAAGGGGAGACTCTCTTCTTATGAAGCAGTTGTTGAATAAAGGGGTTGACCCTAACGAATCAGACAACAGCAGCCGCACACCTTTGGTAAATTTCAGAACAACTTTTCTTATATTTTGATCATAGTAGTATCGTGGACTTTAGTTTTAAGTATATCTTCACCCCTTGCGACTGCTGACATGTTTACTTAAAGGCATATGCTTTAATGTGGAAACATACAACAATATGACAATCTTTTTGATATCCTGTGTTCAGCACATTGCAACAGCAAATGGATACAAAGACTGTGTGAGCCTTCTTTTAGAGTTTGGAGCAGAAGTAAACAGCAAAGGTACCCTTGGATACTTGTTTGTTTGCTCATTCTACAGGAGCATTGTAGAGTTCTGAATGTTGTCTTCAGTTGCTTGTTATTAAGTATGCTCTAAAAGTGGGATAAGAAATCTAAAAAATCATAATCAATTGTAAAGCTGGACAATCTAGTGATTTTTCTGCTTTCCAAATTACTGATTGTTTCATTTTAAAAAAGAAAGTTCTTGACCAAATTCTGCTAAACTAAAACAGATGAAGAAGGAAGTGTGCCTCTGTGGGAAGCAATTCTTGGGCGACATGAATTGATAGCAAAATTACTATGGGAGAAAGGAGCAAATTTGAAGTCTGGTGATGTTGTCAGTTTCATATTAACTGCTGCACAAAAGGGTGATTTGGAAATGTTCAAAGATTTGCAAAGATATGGAGCAGATATAAATGCAACAAATGAGGAGGGATCTACAGCTCTTCACCTTGCCACTAATGAGGGATCCACAGATGTGGTCAAATGTCTTTTAGAGCAAGGAGCAGACATGAACAAAGTGGATCGTAATGGTTTGACACCCATAGCAATGGCAGAAAAACAAGGCCAAGAAGATCTAGTGGCATTATTCCAAGAAACATCTCAGACAACTGAATCACATTTTTGTATACCCATTAAAGATTCAGTTGTTTCATCTTGCCCAGATGAGAGAAATCATAGAGAAATCACTAATCCTTCAGATTTTCTTGAGGAAATCAGTTTTCATCATTTTGAAAATCCAATTTCCACTGGGTCTTCCGGGCCTCAAAGGAGAAAAAGGGTTAACAATTTCCAAAATTCACTGTTTGGTATAGTCACAATGCGTTCTCACAGTAACCTCAGCGTTGGTGGAAAGAGTTTTGATTCCACAAAATGCCTGCAAACAAATTCCTCTCTTCCTACAAGAATAACAATCCACAGAGATCGCCCAATTTGTTGGAAAACAAGCAACCAATCAGGGAAGCTGATACTTTTACCAGACTCAATTCAGGAACTTTTGAGAATTGGAGGCAAGTATTTGTTCTTATGATTTCTATTACCTGCTAATACTTCTCGTTACTTCTTTTGATGAGCTACATAGGAATGTTGCAGAAGATGTTGAAACTAGCTTGTAACATGGTTGGTATTGTTGCAGGTCAAAAATTTGGTTTTACTCCTGTGAAAGTCTTGAATGAAGAATGTGCAGAAATAGATGATATTGATGTCATCAGGGATGGAGATCGTCTGTTTCTCATTGACATTGATGAGCTTGAAGAAGCCTGTAACAAGGATGACCGAGAAAGATGTAAAATGTTTGAGGATGACATCTGTGAAATTAGATAAGATGTCTCACATATATTTTTCGTTGTTGCTATTTGATTTAGAATGCAGATGCTAAGCGTTCTAATTTGCTGCACCTCATGGAATAGGTCCAAAGGGCTTGTTTGGTAGCAGTATTTTCAAGGGCTAAACATAAACTATAACATAACAATCCATATTTACACCCGGAAAAATAGGTTCCAGTAGGGTTACTTGACTTTCAACTGACATACTGTTTACTCGCAAGCCAACTTACCACTACGGAGGCATACAATTAACTCCTGTTGACATTAACTCTTGGCATCTGAATCAGAACATAAGAAATTCTGCTTTCTTCTCAAAGAAAGTAGTGCTTTTCTATGCCCACATAATTTCATGATTTTGGAGAAGTTAGGGGTCAAGCATTTGATGAATTCAAGACAAAATAAAATGGTAGATGGCCTGGGCTTCATCAGATGTTCCGATATATGCAGGCACAGAGATGAAGGATCTTCCTTAATGATGACCAAAAGGATGGGTGATGTATAAATGCAGACACTAATTTGTACCATATATTGAGTGTGATGTATAAATGCAGACACTAATTTGTACCATATATTGAGTTTGAATGAGATTATGTAAATAACATATAAGCACATTGCAGTGCTTGTGAAACACAACGAACCTGCCATCCCTTCTTTAGCATCATTTTTGGTTTCTTTCAGGGTGCTATGTATTTAAACTTGTTCTGCGGTTCAGATCTAGATGCAGGCAAATTTGACAACCATTTTGATAGCCATCATAAGGCCTATTTGACATATCCAACAAGGGGGTTGACAAATAAACTTACCTCTTGTGATCTAACTTCTCCAAAAGGTATGGATAAATATTGTCGTCCTTACATTTAGATAGTAGAGAGTACAGTGAACTAGATTGTAGAAGTTTGATGTCTACGAGAGTAAGTTGGAACATTAGAGATCAGTTCCACTCATTAGAGATTAGTTCTGCACATTAGAGATCACTTCCACCTTGCTATTAGCAATTTGGGGAGAATTTATTGAAGCCAAAAAAGATTATACATAGAATAATATGCTTCAACTCTCCTTGTTTTCATTCAATAAGCTGGTACATTTTTATAGGAGTTTCATCTCCCAAATTATAGGAAGCCTCTTATAACAACTTCCTTTACATAGAAGAGTTGTTTTAACAACTCAAATCCACACAAACAATTGTACATACAAAAAATTATATTTTATCCTATACATATGATTAATAAACCTAATAAATTATCCTAAAGACACATGAATGATGCAATATTCCTAACACTTGCTTGGGGTCAAACCTGAGCCACTAAGGATTGAATCAAAAGTTTGAGTCTACAAAGTTCGAGATCGTGAGAACAAAGGCTATCAATTTTTGTAGTATGATAAATTGATTCTGCAAATTTTTTGATCCCATATTTTATCATGAAATTGAGAGTTAAATATACCAATATTTCTCCCTTTTAGAATACATGTTTCTAATTTATCTTTCTCAACTCTTCTTTTTCATTAATTAAATCTAAGTTAATTTGTAGTTGATTGTATGCATATATTTAATTAACTTAGATTTTACTACCTTTACAAACAAAACAAAAATTAAGGAAGATTCAAAGAGATTGAAATGATCCCAAGTCAAAGGGGAAACAACATTTATCCTTTGGGGGAAAAATATCAAATATTTAGTGCATTTTAAGAGAAAAAATAACTTAAATATACATATCTTTCTTTTGGTCTAATTATTTAGGAAGATGCATATATTTCATAACTTCTTCATAACTTTTTCAAATTGCAGAGGCTTATACTTTTTTGATAAACCTTTTATCGTAACTGTTGCATATTAAGATTGAATATACCAAGAAAATGATAGGGGCTTAAAAACTATAAGTTTCAAACTTATATCATGCTCCTTAATTGCTTGCTGGATATTTATGCAAAATCTTCACCATAAATATTATCATAAATTTGTCGAGGCCCACTATTTAAGATCAGACTAGGAATTGGTTTTCCTATTTTAGATTTGGAGGGCTTATGGATCTTGAAATTCTTAATATGAACCTTAAATTATAAGGTAGTTGTGTTTCTCTTATCACCTCAGTTTTCCATGGGTACCAACTCTAGGTAAAAATCTTTGTACAATATTTAGAAAGGTGATGTAGATTTGATACGGTTTACAAGTCAATAAAAGAGCCTTAAAGAGGAATTCAAATGTGATGCAGGAGCACCTGGGCGGATATCCAATCCCGCATCACCAAAAACAAGGTTAATTTAGCTTTGTTTGCTTTTATCTAAATATGGTTTTCGTTGTGATTTTGTGGTTTGACTAATTAAATTGAAAGACAGATTGAAAAATGTCCAGTTCGATTATTCTTGCAATTAAATGATGCATTCTGATGATATAATGCGTGTAAAATATGATAAGCTGTGATGGATTAAAAAAAATCAGTAGAAGGGCCGCGCCCCAGATGAGAATATAAAATAAGGTAGATGAAATTAAAAGGCAATTAAATGATTCATTCTGAAGATATAACGCGTGTAAAATATGATAAGCTGTGATGGATTAAAAAAATCAGTAGAAGGGCCGCGCCCCAGATGAGAATATAAAGTAAGGTAGATGAAATTAAAAGGCAATGCGAAAAGAGGAGGGGGCGCATGAAATTAAAAAAATGGAAGACCAAACGAACAGAAAACAAAAATCAGGATCTCACGCAGCCAGTGAAAACAGAGGTGAGATGCTCAGCAGATAAAAAGAAAATTGAAAGTGCATATCGAAAGGGGAAGTAGAGGAAAGTAAGAAAGGTGCTAAGAAAGGTCGCATGATGGAGTAATAAAACACAATTTCATTTGATATTTGCATGATATAAAGGTCAGAGCAGCATCCACACCATACTGCGCCATATACCGGAGAAAAATCTAAAATATAAAAAGAAGAGAAAATGATGTTTGATATTGCAGAATGAGATGAGTTCAGGCGTGGAAAGAGAATGAGATGGAGAAACAGATGAATGCAGATTGAGTGGTGATAAGAGAGCACAGAGGAGGAACAGAGTAATGCAAATTTGGAATTAATGATCGATTTACAGATTTTAAATGTTTGGGTTGGAGGTGAGACAATGCAATTAAAAAAAATTGAGTTGTTCTTTAAAACTAAAATTGAATGCCAATTCAAGAGGTCATGAGGTCTAGTCCTCCTACCGTTCTTATGGTACTGGAGGGTGTGTCGTGCCAACGTCACATGAACAAATTTAAAGTTTATTAGGCACACTGCAGTTTATAGTGGGGCGCCTACCCGATTCCTCCAGTCTAAAAAAAACAATGAATGCCAATCAAAACTGGTTTTTAGACATTATTTGAAAATAGTCCATCTGTTATCAATGTATGGTGAAATTGTTAAAAATTTAAAGTTTACCAGGTGCACTGCAGTTTATAGGACGGTGTCTACCCGTTTCGATTCCTGCAGTCTAAAAAGTAAAATTGAATACCAATCAAAACTGGTTTTTAGACATTATTTGAATTAAGAGAGAAGACTGGCTGCAATAAGACCTTGGCTTTCAAACTGCATCAAAATGATAAAAACTTGATTGTTCCATACATAAATTAGTACGATGTGTAAATCTATGTATTCAAAATTGTAACCAAAGAGAAGTTAGAAAAATATTTTTCATAGAAGACAATTTCCCTTTAAAAGAGAAAACATTGATATATTTTTTTCAATGTAATTTCTTTTCCATATTATTTTTAAGCTTTCTAGGGGACAATAAGTGGAGCCTTAGCCAAGTGCTTTTGCACCTCACTCTTCCCCCTTCTTCAATACCCTCTTCCAACTGTCAAAAACTGCAATTTCTTCTTTCTATTTCTCTTTGTTGATATAACTAATTGTCTACACAATCATTCTCTCTTCGTGGTTTCACTTTTTAAATCTTGATTTCCATTATGGGTTTAAACCTCTTCTGCACTATATTTCCCTTAAATTAATTGTAAGTGCCATCAACTTGTCCCTTTTCTTGTTCCATATAAATCTCTTTTTAGAAAATATTTTTTCATTCAGCACATTTTTTTAAAATACATTATTTCACAAATGTAAAGTGGGAATTTTTACTTTGTTAGGTGGTCTTTGGTTTATTAGAAAGTTCAATGGATTACCAAATATTGTTGAGTGTAAATGTTTAACATCTATAAGACATAAGACTTGATTTATGTCTTGAATAAATGTAACAAAATGGATATCCCTTAGACTTTGGCTCTAAATCAAAGGAGACCAATTCATATACTCAATGACATAGTTGTATAAATGGCATTATAGAATGTTTCAAATCGTCCACTAATTAAAAAGGGTTCTTGCTCTTGAATTATATACTTACGAAGTACTTAAAAGGAACATAACATCCCTTAATTTATTTGATCTTGTTTATGGACCTATATGTTTTAATGTTCATGTAATATAGGAAAAATATTTCCAACACAATTTAATTCTATTAGCTCATGAATTCTAGGATTTTTGAGCTATATTGCTTTGAATTTGAAATAACATTTTCAAGGAGGTAAGCCTATTTGTATTTCTAGCTAAAATTTGATAGTGATAAATCTTAAAATATTTACAATAAAAATTAATGGAATAAATTATATGGGTTTCATCACTTGTATGCAAATAATCATTCTAGTGTTTTTGTTTTGCTACTTTTTTTTTTGTTTTTATATATGAAGATAATATTGACTTTGGATAAAGGTTTGATGATAATTTTTTGACTCAAATTTTAAAATGTTTTTTGATTATTACTACATTGTTCTATGGATTCATCTCCCCCTCCTATGAAATCCTCATAGTATTTAGACTATTTGGTCTATATGTATTGATTTTAGTTCACTTGATATCCACTTCAAAGATTTTAACATTGCACATTGCTCAATTTCCCCTTTTATTCATAATATTGCAAAAATATTATCTTAAAGTTTCAAAGTATTCTAAGAGCCTAAAATAATCCTTCTAAACTATCTTTTTTTATTGAATTTAAGCACTTCTACCCCTCTTATGTATATGGAAATTATTCCAAGAACAAATTAATCAAATCTTTTTTATTATTTCATATTATAAAAACCTTAATAATAATACTATACTTAAAACTATTTTTTAGTATATATATATAATTGAAATAAATAATTCATATAAATTTCAAGGGGTTAAAAATAAATTTATATTGCAAATTTATGGTGTAGAAAAATGTTTTTTCAATTAATAGAAAAATGTAAGAAGCACCCCTAATTTTTTTTTGTTGTTTGCTAAATGTTATGTGTTTGCAAATGTGTTCTTGTTTGTTCTTGTTCACATGTTTTCATCATAGCATAGCATACATATGAAACATTGCATGGAAGGGAAATAACCATGAAATAACATAGTTTTCACATAGAACTATAACATATCATAAAGGAAAATGGAGACCAATGATTTTAGACTCAAAGAAGTGTATTTTCAGACTTGATAACAGTGAATTACAAACCTAATAAAAGTAATACAATAGTAGCAAATGCTTGCAAACTTGCACCAAATGATAAATGCAATAGTTGCTAAATCACCACAACGAGTTCACACCCTCAAACAGATGCACAAACTCTGAAAGGAGTAGATTACAGGTCTATACATCGATAGACTTGACTAAGCAATGATCCCAAATTGGCACAACTCCCTAGGAGGGGTGATTTTCTCCTAAAAAAAATCAAATCTTCACCAAAAACAACAAATGATCATTTGAAATGGGGTGCCCAACTGTGAAGAGTCCTTAGGGAAAATACCCAAAACAAAGTTTCAAACACCAATTGAGCTATGAGCAAAACACCACTTCTAGCTACTGTAAGCTATGAATTTCCAAAAATTTGGAAATATATATCAAACCTTTGAAACAAGCATTTTAACACCTCCAAACACCACCAAAATGAAGCAAAACCCCAAGCACACATAAACCATCAATCCCACATCAAAATACTAAGAAGATCTTCATTGTTCAACCTCCAAAATGATAGAAATTAGAACTCTGTGAATACCCAATGTGATCCTTGAAGTAGAAACACCCTTTCTTGGTTAGGGTGGATCTTTCACCATGAAATAACATAGTTTTCACATAGAACTATAACATATCATAAAGGAAAATGGAGACCAATGATTTCAAACTTGGACCTAATAATAGTGAATTATAGACTTGATAATAGTCATACAATAACAACAAACACTTGCAAACTTGCACCAAATGATAGATATAATAGTTGCTAAATCACCACAGTGAGCTCACACCCTAGAACAACTATACAGACTACAAAAAGAGCATATTACAAGTCTATACATCAATAGACCTGACTGAGCAATGATGTTAAATTGGCACAACTCCCTAAGAGGGGTGATTTGCTCCTAAAAATCAAAACTTCACCAAAAACTGCAAATGAGAACTTGAAATGGGGTGCCCAACAATGAGGAGTCCTTAGGAAAAATACCCAAAATGAAGTTTCAAACACCAACTAAGCTACAAGCGAAACACCACTTCTAGCCATTGTAAACTGTGAATTTCCAAAATTCTATAAATATATATTAGAATTATGAAACAAGCATTTTAACACCTCCAACACCACCAAAATGAAGCAAAACCCCAAGCACACAAACCATCAATCCCACATCAAAATACTAAGAAGATCTTCATTGTTTAACCTCCAAAATGATAGAAATCTAAACTCTTTGAATACCCCATGTGATCCCTAAAGTAGAATCACCCTTTTCTAGCTAGGGTGGATCTTTCACCACTGAAACCAACTACAAACAGTGGTTTTCATCCTCAACTCGTAGAAATAGAACCTTGGGAGCATCCCAACAACATCCTGTTAGGTTGCTAAAAGATAGATGATCAAATGAGAGCCAAAGAGATGCTTTTATAGAGGAGGAAAGGAAATTAGGGCAACCAATTTTGAAATTTTTTTCCTCCAAGACTTAAGTTATAAAGTGACTTTATAATGCTTTTTATTTTATTTTAAAATTAGGTTTTATCTCCCCAAGATTGGCGTCCACTTTTGGAGGCTTATAATTTGGCTTTTTAAAACAACTTTATTGTCACCTTTTCCTAGGTGCAAGACAAGGTCCTTTTTGATGAACACATTACCCTTCACTTAAGTTATAAAGTAACTTTATAACATAACTTAAGTGATAGAAAATACAAATATTAATTTGATTAACCTTAGAACTCACTAATGCCCAAACAAAAAATATTGCACTACTGGAGTAATAGAGGTTGAGACCAACTATCAAAAATACACTTACTAAAAATATAAACTACTAAAAATAGTAAGTGTTCCCAAACACCAAACTAGCATAATTTGAGATTCACTAAGACTTACTATAAATAACAAGTATTGAAAACGACCATTGCTAAAAATAGTAACCTTTGCCAAAAAGCACTAAAAAGCACCAGAAAGCCCAACATAGGCTCTAAGTCCTCTAACCAACTCCACTTAGCCTATGAGAACCATGGAATAGGCTAATGAAACTCTCCAACTGATCAGGTACAACAAGGGCACATTATAGTCCTCCCTCCCCAAGATTACTTGTCCTCAAGCAATCACAACTCTAGATGTTGTAATAGATATGCTCACTCTCCCAAGTAGCATCGTCCATTGAAAAATTCTTCCACTTCACAAGATACTCCTTAATCACCCTCTTCCATAGAGTATGCTCCTTGACCTCAAGCACAACCTCTGGAACCAATATCAGCTTGACTTCCTCATCCAAAGGAGGCAACTCTGTAGAAGGAATCACATTTTGACCAAGTGTCCTTTTAAGGTGAGAAACGTGGAAGTCATTGTGCACCTTGCTACTCTTAGGTAGCTCAAGCTCATAAGTGACCTCTCCCATCCTCTTGGTGACTCTGAATGGTCCATATAAACAAGGCTTAAGTTTTTCTAACTCACTCTTCTTGAGAGTGGATTTCTTGTAAGGATGCAACTTCAAATAAACCATGTCTCCTACCTCAAAATCCTGCTCAATGCGATGTTGATCAACATACAATTTTTGGGTAAGTGCAAAAATATGGGGGCCCAAAAAGTGGCCACTTCACTTTTTCAACCCAAAATAGCAAAAACACGAGTGTGTTATAATGCGAGCACATTATAATGTGAGCACATTATAATGCGAGCACATTATAACGCGAGCACATTATAATGCGAGCACATTATAATGCGAGCACATTATAACGCGAGCACATTATAACATGAGCACATTATAATGTGCTTGTGTTATGGTTTGAATTTTTTAAAAAATGAATTTTTTTAATTCAAAAAAGCATTGCAAAAATGTGAGCGCGTTATAACATGCTCACATTTTGTGAATGCATTGAAAAAATGTGAGCACATTATAATGCACTCATGTTTTGGTCTACATTAAAAAGAAAATCTTCTCTTTTTTCCTCTTTCTTTTTGTTATCTTTTAGGGAAACTATATACATTGAAAGTATAAGTTGACATCATACGGACATTTACTTTCTTATACTTTAAGTCATATTTCATGTATATAGTTTTAGGATGTTTGAGTGTGGTTTCAAATCTCAAGGAGTTATGATGTAAATTCTAGTTTTTAAAAGATCTTAAAAAAATTTAGACTTAGTCAAATTTCAGTAATCAACATGTCAAATTTTAGTAATTAGGAGGTCAAATTTCAATAATCATCAAGTTGTATTATTTCACTATCTCTCTCTATCTCACTCATTGTTTATCCCTCACACTCTAAACCTCTCTCTCACTATCTCATCACTTTATTTGACTTTCTCTTCCTTGAGCTCAAGAACTACCTCTCTATCTATCCATCTCTCTCTCTCTCTACTTCTCTATATCCCCTCTCCCTCTCTCTACCTACCTCTCCCTCTATCACTCCCTACCACTCTCTCTATTTCTCTTTATCTCACCTCTCTCACCTCCCTCCCTCTCTCTCTCTCTCTCTCTCCATCTCTTCTTCCCTATCTACTCTATCTCCCAATCCCTCTCTCTACCTACTTCTCCATCCATCACACCCTACTAATCTCTCTCTCTACACCTCTCTATCTCACCTTTCTCTCTCTCCCTCATTCCCTCTCTACTTCTCTCTATCTATCCTCTCTCTCTCTACCTCTCCTTCCCTCTCTACTTATCTTTATCTCCTCTCTCCCTCTCTCTACCTACATTTCCCTCCATCACTCTCTCTTTTTTTCTCTCTAACTCACCTCTCTCTCCCTCCCTCTCTACTTATCTATATCTCCCCTCTCCCTCTCTACCTACCTCTCCATCCATCATTGCCTACCACTCTCTCTATTTCTCTCTATCTCACCTCTCTCTCACCTCCCATTCTCTTCATCCATACCTCTCCCTCTCCTTCCCTCTCTACCTACCTCCCCATCCATCACTCCCTAACACTCTCTCTACACCTCTCTATCTCACTTCTCTCTCCCCCCTCATTCCCTCTCTACTTCTCTCTATCTCTCTCTACCTCTCCTCCCCTCTCTAATTAGATCTTTATCTCCCCTCTCCATCTCTCTATCTACCTCTCTCTCTATCAATCTCCCAACCTTCCTCTATCTCTTTCCATCTTTCTCTTGCTCTCTCCTTTCCTCTCTACTCTCTGTCTCACCATTATCTCTCTCTCTCTCTACTTCTCCCTCTCTATCTCTCCTTCCCTATATACTTCTCTCTATATCCCTCTCTACCTCTCGCTCCCTCCTTCCCCCCCTCTCTCTCTCTCTTTCAATCTCCCCAACTTCCTCCTCTCTCTCTCATCTTTCTCTCTCACTCTCTCCTTCCATCTCTCTCTCTCTCTCCCTCCCTCTCTCCTATCTCTCCATCTCCTCTCTCTCCCTCCCTCCCTCCTTCCCTCTCTAATATTCTCTATCTCCTCCTTTCTCTCTTTACCTTCCTCCCACCCACCTTCCCTCTCTACTTCTCTCTATCTAACTATCCATCTCTACCTCTCTCTCCCTCCCTCCTCTCTCTCTCTCTCTCAATCTCTCTACCTTCCTCCTCTCTCTACTTCTCTCTATCACCTTTCTCTCTCCTTCCATCTCTACTCTCTCTCTCCCTCTCACCCTCTCTCTCAATATCCCAAACCCTATACCAAATAAATAAATCCTAATCCCTATACCTTAGACTGTACACCCTCAACCTTATAACCTAAACCCTGAACATGTTGCATAAACTTAAACCCTAAACCATACATTCAATATTGTACCCTAAAACCTCAATCCTATACCCAATACCCTCAACCTTATACGCAATATTCTAAACCCTAATCCCTGTACCCTATACACTTAACCTTGTACCTTCAACCTTGAACACTATCCCTCAACCCTCAACCCTTACCTTGCCTTTCTAGTCATGATCCCATTCAAATATTTGATCATTATCCCTAGGTCGAAGAAGTGTTTTTCCTAAGTTTATTTACCTAGCCGAGGACCACGTTTAAGTTACTAACATTTGCACAAGCAAGTTTAAGATTTTAATACAAGCGGTTGGATCTAAGTGATTTGATCCTGATCGTTCCCCGCTCTCACATTGGGTTTTAATATTCATTAAAATATTCCAACTGGTTGGTGGGTGGGTGCCACATGTCTTATCAGTTAGCAAGGCCCATTATTATGTGAAGGTAGCGAACATTAAGTCTTGTGAGATCAATGGTTGAGATAAAGTGGTTCAGGTTAATCTTGATCATTCCCTGCTAGCCCGTGGGGGACCCACCAAAATCTCCTATCTTCCAGAGGGGAAGTGGGTAGGCAATGTGTGGCATGATGGGACCCAATGGGAAGGTGAACAAGGGGCAGATGGTGATGTGTAGCTAGGTGGTGCTACACGATTGCTCAATGGGCCAACTCACATAATTGTTGTGAGTTGCACTATGCTAATGTGGATGACAAGTGGAAAATTTTGATTGCATTGTGAAAGGTCTCTACATCACTATTTCATGTTGAGGGGATCAAGTCAAATGCATAATGTGTGACAGATGGCTCAAATTTAAAGATAAATGATCTAACGAATATCGTAGATGCTTAGTGAATCATGATTGTGTTTTAAAGAGGGTTTTGCCTTTTAGTGATGGGTGATAAAGGAGATGTGGTGGGGCCCAGTTTTAGCCTTCAACAGATAGGATTGAAGGGTAATGATCTAGGGGTCATCACTGCATCTAGTGCATCACGATTTTGTGCTTGGGGCTAATAAAGGAAGGCACGACGTGTGATGACAATGTAATAGTCGTTGATTTTAATTCTAATGGAGATCAATGGCTATGTTTTAAACCTTCATTGGGGGTTCAATCTTGTCCCTCCATTTCGCATCTAACGGTCAGAGTTTGAATGCTAATGGCTAGCTACCTCATTCCGCGAGTAAGCATAGAACAGTAATGGCATATCTGCGATTCAACTACCTGATCAATTCCAAATGGATTCAAATTGAATTTCTACACTTATCCCAAGCCAAATTGATTGTTGAACAACACCATTTATTCCTTGAAGTGTTGCAGAGGTCAATGTGTTTGTTAGGGTATGTTTTATCTAATTTTGATCATGGATTTCCTGGGAGACCATACTTGCATTCATGAATTTCGTCAGATTGGAGTGTGCTTGAGGTGTCAGGGGCCTTTATGGCCAGTCGTTTCTCTATTTTGTGGGGGAATTTTCAAATGTTTGTAATAAGATTAGATTTAATCCTATCTGTAACTCTGATTGAGTTAAGGTTAGGGTTTGAATTCGAATTGCAGTTATGCTTGCACTATAAAGGAAATTTGTTTTGTTTTGTTTTGGGTTCAAAATTTTGTTATGTTTGTCCTTTCCACACTACTAGAAGTCACTGATAATACAAAAGGTTGCATAGATGATTTGTCCCATCAAAGGCTTTCCACCATTGTAGTGTGATGATCTTCTTTAACATATAGGGATACCCAACTTGGTCCTGCAGAGCCTAAAGTGCAGAGGAGAAACTTATCAATCATCTCCTGTTCATTGACCATTGACCTAGGGTTTCTAAGTATAAGGAGTAGCTACCCTTTAGGAGAAACTAGACAATCAGATGGAAACACCAATAGTATTTAGGAGACAATTGATTGTGAAATTGTCATAATATATTCATAGACATAGTTAGTACAATTATACAAAATTAGTAGTTACATTGACATTTCTTCCTATGAAAACCTAAAAGAAACTGATATAGACTAGAATATAGACTCTTCTACTTACAAAATTCCAAGACCCATTTCAAAATGGCCCTAAATTCCCTTTTATAAAAATAAGGGAGCAACAAGCTTCAATCCATGGGATAGACGTCACACTTTCAATTGGAAATATTGTACTAGGATCAAACAAAAAATGGTTACAACTACATCATAGAAGAAAGAAATCCTTCACTAAATGAAAAAATAGTTGTATTTTCCATTGAAGAAGATATTCATCAATCTTGAGATGATGGAAAAATGGAAGGACATGTACAATCATTTAGTTGAAATCATCCACCACTTTGAAACCATAATCCTTCAAAAACCCACTGATGTAGAGGGGAAGGAATCAAAACAACATACTAAATATTTCCAAACAAGATTTCAACTGCACATTTGTTCATACTAGGCAATGTGTTCCTATGCCCAAAACATGGGGGAAACAACCTAATTGCACTTGACCTTTGAAAACAACATGAAATAGGGGTAACTTGGTGTATTTATCCCTATTACAACATCTCTTAAGGGTTTCCATTCATACATAGCTTCAACCAAACAATTGACAGTGAACCAAGCGAATTGGGGTTGTTGTCACTAGGTACATTCAAGGTAATGACTCTAAGAAAAGGTAAGAACACTTTTCATATTGAACCCAGGCTTGTGCAGACCTATTACCACATCCCACAATGTTTCCCCTTTTCATCAACCACAAATGGAGCATAGATTTACCAAGACAACATTGAGAATAGGGTTTTGGAGCAGTTTGCATACAAATGCAGGCTTATTGTTAATGATAAATTCTTCAAAATAGAGTATCAAGCACCATAATTTTTCCAATGCATGGGAAGCACTAGGAAAAATATTTCCACCAATTTTTATGGGTTTTTATTGGTGGAAACTTTTCCCATCCATTTTTGTTTGTTTCCTGGAAACCCTAAGCAGGGTTTGGCTTGTTCACACACAAACTGCAATATCTTTTAAAAAATACAATGAAATTAGATGAAACCAAAAACATTGAAAAGATAAGAAACTTCTTCAACTTCCTTCTTCACCAACAAGGTCGTACTAGATCGTACTAGGCTATACAAAGCAGAATACAGATGAATTTCACAAAAAACTGTAATGTTCAACGTGGAAAATTGATGTTCTTCTCATTCAAAGCTTCTCCAACCTTTGAGGTTGATGTTACAAGGCCTATTTATCATTTTCCAATCATTTTCAACTGAAAAAACCAACCAACAAACTTTTTTTAACTATAATGACAACTTTTACATCTTTTTGACAACATTCTCAATGACAACTTTCAACAACTTTTGCAACTTTTTCCAATGACTTCAAAGCATCCTAGAGCATCCTAAAATGCCTCCAAATGTCTCAAAATGGTCTCAAATGATCTTATTAACTCCAATAAAAATAATCCAAAGTTTATCAACATTTGCAACAATTTGCCTCAACAAGTGCATTAGGGTTCCCCTACACCACCCACCGAGAGAAAAAGATGATTGGGCCATAAAATACGAAAAATAGTTCCACCCTTGTGAAAAGATAAAAATATACTAGATGAGATATTTATTCCTCTGAAGGCCATTGAAAACTTAGCAACTTCTAGACCTCATTATTATAGGTATTATTTCTTGCATCTATTATTGTGCTAGTCTCTTTTGCAAAGGTATAAAGTTTAGACTCCAATTTAAATAAGTCATAAATTGATGCATTAAGGAGTGTTAAAGATGGTTTTCCACTCATATAGATATATGCTGACAATAAGGGATAATGCCAACAAATTTTTCCTTCCATACATCTAAAGACTTGATTTCTTGTGAATTTTCCATGATTTTAGGTATCACCCCTTGCTCCATACCTTAAAAAAAAAATTCAACTTAGCCTTGAATTTCATATCTTATTTTTCTTGAAAGGCTAATATTTCTCCCAATAGATCAATATGCTCAATTATTTTCATTAAATTCTTAGGAGAATTATTATCAAAAGATTTCATCTTCATTATTTCTTTAATAGAGGTGGCCTCGAGGGTCTATTTATTTAACACCCCTTGGAAGCTATTTTGTAAAGAAATATGTTTGGCATATGCTTTCTCCAATCCATCATATGTTGTCTAGGAACCTTCAATTTTATGTAGCACACATGATAGTTTGTGGCCAAACAATTCATTGATAATATTAGTAGCAATATTATTTTCTTCTTCCTTAGCCACTCTTTCATTTTCTTGACTCTACTTCAACTACTCCTTCAATTATTTTATTCTGAGAGAGAGAGTCTCTCTATCTTGTATTGAAATTTCTGCTAATGTAGTCACAAGAGGGGAAGGAGTAGCAACCTGTAGTTGAGGTAATTGAACCACCACTTTGTTATACTCATCTTACAACCTTACATGTATTGCATGTATCTTATTATACACAACATGTTGCCTCTTTGTAGTTTCTGCACTAAACATGGTAGTATGCACCACCAAAGATGTAGCCTGAGGAGCTGAGGTGTCTAATATCCTTTTTATAATAACAATTTTAGATATCTCCTAGACTAATTCTACAACTCTTGGCTTATTGGAAGTTGGGGACATTGCCCAAATTGCTAGGGTTTCCAATGAAGGGATAAAACATAATCCAAAATAGGTCTTCTCAACTTGCTCATCTGATGTGAGGGCATCTTCATCTTGGTTTGTAATTGTATCCAAGGAAATTGATGAGGTAAGGTCCCATTCAAGTAATAGGAGCACTCCACTCTCTTTTACAATTCTTTTGCCTTCTTTAGGAGTGATCATTGAGGCATCAAAGTCCATCTCTTGGAGGAATTTCTTGGTAATTTCTTCATGTTTTGAAGGAGGGCATGTCCAACAAGTTGGGTCCACAAAATGTTCAAAAAGTGGAAGTGTTTTTCCTAATTTTTAGAATTCTCCACAATTGGATTGAAAATTTGAAGCACTTACACATTGAATCTTAAAAATGTCCAGTAATATGAAATATAGTATTTTGAGTGTAGTTTCCAAATATGTAATTTATCCTAATACCAAGATGATATAGATTAAATTTTTTAATAGGCATGTATAAAACCACTTTTTAAAAGTCATGTTTTTAGGACCATACCACACACATGTATGAACACCATAATTTGACCAAAATAAAAGAATTCTTCTAATTCCTTTTGGGTAAACATGTGTAACAAACTAAAGATTGATGATATTTTTATTTTTATTTTCTAAATAGTTTTTAATTAAATTTTTATTCCAGCCCTGATTGCTATTTTTGAAAAACCTCATGTACGAACACTATAATTTGACATAAACTAATTATTTTTTGAATTTTTTCATTATGGAGAGAATTGTTTATATTTTAACGTCATATAATTTATTAATAAAAAACTAACAAATTAAAAGTTATTAAAAAGGTAAAAAATCTCGACATTTTAATTTTATGGATCAATTTCCTTAGAAATTAATTAAAAAATAGAAAAAAAATGGGTTCTAATTTCATAAACCAATTCTAAAGAAACCCCGTCAGCTAAATTGCTAAAGTCAATTATTGCTCTTGGCATTGCCTTAATCTTTTAGTTGTAGGGTTACCAAGCCTTTCCCAAGCCTAAATCCAAATCAAAAGTGGTTTGAGATTTTAATTTATTTTAGAATGGGTACCCACTTTGTTGCAGTCATGGTAGGAGGGTCCCAAAAGGAATAGTCTAAATCGTGTAGCAATGAGTTAACACATCGGAAATAACATATAAAATTGATAAGAAAACATGAATCTTCATTGATATGGAATTCTAACATGCAATATTGGCCACAAGGGAAAATATCCAAGCTCATAGGCCTTGCCTTGAAGGCTTACAACATACCACTAGCCAAATAGGCCTTATTACATGCCCCTGAAGGGTTATTATGAAAATATATTGACTTGAACCTAAATTTTCTGAATGATGATTCCTAAATGATTACAATGCTTAAAAATATGCTCCTCCAACTCCAAGATAGATCCATGTTAGCCACAAGGTTAATAACCCACTGAATGATTAAACATGAAGGTCGACCACAAAACATGAATAGATATCTCCATGCGAGAAGATGTAAATTGTAGATCTCCAAGATAGGTCCTAAATGAACTCACAGTTCTTGTATGATGTCCCATTAGGCTTCACACAATCTGGAATAGGTCCACATCAAGAAACTTGAGCAGGTCGACCCCCAAATGCTTCAACTGGTAAATATAGTGAATTCTGAGAGCGATAACTTCTAGTAGACAAATGCAAATGATGTGAAATCTGGATATGTGATAGATGCCAATGTTTAGATGATACATCCTACTCCATGAGCTGAGAAATGATGCAGTAAAATGTGGAATGAGCTACTGAATGCAATGCAAGAAAATAACTATTTTTGGTTGAGACAAGATTGCTTTACAACTAGGGATGCTCTTGCATCAGACACTCGAGGTTGGAAGAAAAGTGAGTCCCTCACTTTCTAGGGCTAAGAGGGAAACCAAAAAGGTCCACCTCAAGTTGATAAATCCATGATGAATCTTCTATTGGTTTTCCTTTCCACTTCACAAGGTATTCTTTGTACTACTTGTTCCTAGTGCTTCTTTTGGTTCTGGTATCCAAAATCTGTTCAATAACCTCTAGTTACTGATGTGGTAATTTCTCTTTCAAATTTTCTTCATGACTATTGCTACTTGATTCTCCTTTATGAAACTCATGTATGTCTACAACATTGAAAATAGGTGATATACCCAATATCTCTGGTAACTCCACTTCACATGCATTTCTAGAGTTAAATTTCCTTAGAATCTTACATGATCCAAACTTCGTCATCTTCAGCTTATTGTATGTGCCAACAAGAAATCTCTCCTTCCTCAAATATACCATCACTTCATCTCCAACAACAAATTCCTTGTCTTTGGTGTTCATCTACCTTCTCCTTGTACTTATCATTCATGTCTAAGTTCAAATGCTTCCAGACTTGATTATGCAACGTCTTCATGAAATCTGCAAACTCTTTTGCCTTTGTACTCCTCTTGTTCTCCATGCTAATGTCTCTTAATTCTACAACACCTCTAGGGCTTACTCCGGTAATAATATGAAATGGTGTTTTCCCTATACTTTGGTTTACTAAATTATTGTATGCAAACTTTTCCTATGGTAAAACTATATCCCAACTTCATGCCTTGTCTCCAACGAAACATCTCAATAGGTTACCCAAAATTCTATACACTACCTCTATTTGTCCATATGTCTGTGGGTGATATGCTGAACTAAACTTCAAATCCATCTTCATATTCCTCCAAAAGTGTCCAATGAATTTGGCGTCTTTGTCTAAAACTATAATCTTAGGTAATCCATGCAATCTCACAATCTCTTTGAAAAATAAATCAACAACATGCACAACATCATTAGTCTTCTTACAAGGAATAAAATGTGCCATTTTAGAAAATCTGTCCACTACAACCATAATAGAATCATATCCTCTTTGTGTTCTAGGTAATCCTAAGATGAAATCCATGCTTATATCTTCCCAAGGTCTCTCCAGTATTGTCAAAGGTTTGTGTAATCCAAAATTTTGACTACTCCCTTTCACAATTTGACAAGTTCCATAATTATGAACATAATTCCTTACATCCTTATATATTTGTGGCCAAAAATAGTGCACTTACCAAAGCTACTGCCTTATCCAATCCAAAATTTCCTAATAAACCTCCACTATGCTTCTCCTTGATCAGATTGCCCCTCATTGAACTCCTTAGTATACACAACTACTTTCCTTTGAACACCACACCTTCTTGAATAAAATAGTCCAACCACTAGGTTTGGCCTGTCACTACTAGTTCTTTACATGCTTTCCATGCTTCTCCAAAATCTGCATCTTTTTCATACATATGTTTCAATTCTTCAAATCCCAATACTACTACTCTCATCTTTGTCAACAAATTCCTTCTACTCAATGCATCTACAATTTTTTTGACTTGCCAATCCTATGCTTCAACACAAATGTATAACTCTACAAGAATTCAACCCATCTCATATGTCTCTAATTCAACTTCCCTTGACTATTCAAATACTGTAATGTTTGGTGATCTGTATAGAACAAAAACTCCTTAGGTAACAAGTAATGTCTCCACTTCTTTAAAGCTTGAATTATGGTGTAAAATTCTTGATCATAAACTAATTATCTTCTTTTGGCGTCATTCAATTTCTCACTGAAATAAGCTACAAGTCTTCCTTCTGGACTCAACACTACTCTAATTGTATTTCCACTTGCATCATAGTCAAATTGAAATAGTTTTTCAAAATCTAGTAATGCTAATACTAGTTGCTCTATTGCCTTTTGCTTCAACAACTCAAAACTCTTTTGTGCTCTAGACATCCACTTAAAATCCTTCTTGTCTCCTCTCATTGTCTTTGTCATAGGGTTACAAACGCTATTGAAACTTTTGATAAACTTCCGGTAGAAACTAGCCAATCCATGAAATGAGCTTACTTGTCCAATATTTACTAGAGTAGGCCAATCTAAAATTGCTCTCACTTTCTTCGGGTCCATCTTCAATCCTTCAATAGAAATAAAAAAACCAAGATATAACAACTCTGCCTTCATGAAACTACATTTCCTTGCATTAATTAGCAACTTCTCTTCTCTCAACCTCTGCAATACTTGTTAGATGTGCAAAAAATGCTCTTCCCTAGTCTTACTAAAAATTAGAATATCATCCAAGTAAACAATGAAAATCTTACCCAAGAATTTCTTCAATACCTCATTCATCAATCTCATGAAAGTGCTCAGTGTATTGGTCAATCCAAAGGCATCACTAACCACTCATACAATCCTTCATTTGTCTTAAATGCAGTCTTCCATTCATCTCCTTCTCAGATTCTAATATGATGATATCCAATCTTTAGGTCAATCTTTGTAAAGTACTTTGCTCTACTCAAATAGTCCATGATGTCATCCATCCATGGAAATGGAAATCTATATTTGATAGTGATCTTATTGTTTTCTCTTGAGTCTATACACATTCTCAATGATAACTTTACATACCTTTCCTCCGAACTTACATATGGCTCTAAATAGACTTTTCCTCTGTGGTGGTTCCTCAATTACTTCTTCATGCATCAAATCTCTTCTCATTACCAATGATTCACCTTTCTCTGGTTTTCCATGTGAATTAGGGGATCCAACATGTTCTTCCTCCTCATAAGCCGTTCTTCCAGTATGCTCAGGTTTCTTTCTAGTACCTCCTTGATGACACTCAAATGCTCTATGTCCTTCACCTCCACACTTGAAATAGGTTCCTCTAAATGGTCTCTTTTCAGATCTTCCTTCATCTCTCTGGTATCCATCACTACGGTAAAAATTATGACCTCTTCTATTACTATGGTAAAAATTTATGTCCTCTCTTCCTTTGTATTATGGTTTAGCATCCTTTTCTTCACTCCAATAGGGCTTTGAATCTTTGTTCTGCTATGTACATAAGGTCTTCTTTCTTTGGACTGGTTTGCATTCTTCTGAAATATTCTTCTTGCACTTCTTTGTCTTTGTTCAAACTTCTTGTTCAATTTCTCTTCTACTTTCAATGCAAATTGGTATGCTTCTTCAACAGATGTCATCTTCACCATGCTCAAATCTTCTTAAATGTTTTTTCTCACTGCATTAATGTATCTTGCAACCTTTTCCTTGCTCGCTTCACTATGACTAGTTTGGATTATCATCTTGTAGAATTCTTTAGTATACTCCATAAATATTTCTTTTTTATCTCAATTTCTGCAATGTTTTCAAAAATTCAAGTTCATAATTTGTTGGTATGAATTGATTCTTCAATTTTGTCACCATTCTATCCCCTTTGATGATTCTTTCTTGCCTCTTTTGTTTGAATCCAACTGAACTTATTTCCACCATAATGCAACATGACCTTTCAACTTTGTTTTCGTAAACCTCACTCTTTCCAGAGCTTCAATTTCTTCATATTTGAAGTATTCTTCCATTTCATTTATCTAATCAATCAATTCTTTAGGATTCAAATTTCCCACATAATTTTGAATTTCAACTCTGGGTTGCTTTGAATTTTTTTGAAATCACATTCAACATCTTTACTTGATCTGATTCTTCTTCTTCCTCATCTAGGGTTTCTACAATTTGATTCACATGTTCTACTTCATCACCACTTTCATTATTCTGCCTAGGGTTTAGGCCTCGCCTTCAATCTTCTTCAACTGCATCTAACCTAACTCGCATTTCACACATCATTTCTAGCATTTCATCCATTCTTCTAGCAACATTAGCCATAGCAGGTGCTCTCCTTGGTGGCATCTCTCCCCTTGAATCTAGTGCAACAGCCTCAATTTGATAGTCTAGCTACAAGAGTTTCAACTGCCTCACAATTGGTGATCGGTTGAAAACAATTGTAGTCTTCCTCAGGTCAGTGATATATTTACCTCCAAGAATTCCTTCAGGAATCAAATCTCACTTTGATACCACTTGGTGTAGTCATATTAAGAGGGTCCTAGAAGGAATAGCCCAAACTATTCAACAGTGAGTCAACACAACAGAAATAACCCAAAAATTGATAAGCAAATGTGAATCTTCATTGATATGGAATGGTTACATGCAACATTGGCCACAAGGGTGAATATCGAGGCTCATAGGACTTGCCTTAATGGCTTACAACATACGACTAGCCAAATAGGCCTTATTACATGCCCCTGAAGGGTTATTGTGAAAATATATTGACCTGAATCTAAATCTAATGAATGATGATTCCTAAATGATTACAATGCTTATAAATATGCTCCTCTAGCTCCATGATAGATCTGCGTCAGCCACAAGGGTGAATAACCTGTTGAATGATTAAACATGAAGGTCAACCAAAAAACATGAATAGATATCTCCATGCAAGAAGATGTAAATTGTAGATCTCCAAGATAGGTCCCAAATGAACCCAAAGTGCTTGTATGATGTCCCATTAGGCTTCACACAATCTAGAATAGGTCCACACCAAGAAACTGGACCAGGTCGGTCCCCAAATGCTCTGATTGGTAAACATAGTGAAATTCTGAGAGTGATAACTTCTGGTAGACAAATGCAAATGATGTGAAATCTGGATATGTGATAGATGTCAATGTGTAGATGCTATATCCTACTCCTTGTCCTGAGAAACAACAATGTAATAAAATGTGGAATGAGCTACTGAAACTACTACTAAATGCAATGCAAGAAAATAACCGTTTTTGGTTGATATATGATTGCTTTACAACCAGGGATTCTCTTGCATCACGCTTCAAAATGGATTCCCACTATAAGATCTATTTTTAGAATGGTTACCCATTTGGGAATGAGATCTTGATCTAAGGCTTGAGTTATTGTTCCAGCTGACATTTTTTTTGGCCAAAACTTCCCCTCTTCATGGACCCAACTTCTTGCACTTACCTAGGATGCACTCCTTTTTCATTGTTTAGTCTTTCCTAAAAGCCATCTTTCCTAATCTTAATGATAAATTCTTTAAACTCTTTAGAAGTCATAAAAATATCATCAGTCATGAATTGATTGCATGCTAAGTCTGTAACATCATCAACAATTATGTCCTCATCATATAGCCTATTATCAAACACATTCCTCTCCTTGATCAATGTGTGCAGGGGGAAGTGTTGATCCACCTCTTCATAATTAGGAATTATTTCAACATCTTACTCCTCCTACCTACTTTCTCCCATCTCCACAAGGTTTATTGAATAATCTCCTAGTGGTTGAACACCAACTGGTATCTGATGGCTGGTGGCATGGTAAATTGAAGATTGAGTTGGTAATATTTCTTCTTGATAGGTTGCTCAATCTCCATTTCTCTAGCCTTCACTCAATAGACCACCTTTTGAAATATGAATTACATCTAGAGCAACTAAAAATATTCTCCATCTTCTCAATAAGCTTGGATATATCAGCAAAGGGACTCCTATAAGAAGGATTATTCACTTTTCTCTTCTCCTCTAATTGAACCATGAATTTCCATTTTTATTTTCTCTCCTTCACATCTTCGTCTATTGAAAAAAAATGATCACATCATTTAAGGAATAGAAGTGGTGATAATATTATGATCTTCCCCTTTCTAGCCTCATTTAATTTATGTATCCTTTTGGATCATAATTTTTTGTAGGATCAACCTTCATTCTATAACTCTGAAGCATAGAGAGGAAGACTTCTAACTATTCCTTCATGGTAACTTGGAAATGAGAGAAATGCATTCCATCAGGGATGAGTGATCCCTTCTTTATCAATCTGAAGTGGAATTTATCTAATTCATTGAGATGACACATTATCTCCACAAATGCTAATATGTCAGATACAAACCTTGGTAAACAATGTGGTTGATCTAGGGTACCATAAACCCTGAATATTGTGTAATTCAAATTTAGGTACCAACCTCCTCAGTTGAGGTCAATATCCTTATCAGGATCAAACTATAAGAGCCTGAGGACTTTGAGGACCTTCTCAAATATCCTTTCTTTTGGTTGAAGGTCAATGTTCTTCAAAATATCTTACATAATTTTTTTCAAAGACTAGATAATTTGTAAAGTAACAATAAAAATCCTAAAGATAAGTCCAAATCTGGACTAGCAGCTTATTTCCTTCCTCATCATGGATTTTCAAATTTAGAGGCTTAGCCAAAATCTTCATTCTACTATATGAAATCATGTGGCACAATAGAGAGTACCACTTGAAAAATAGTCTAGTCTTTAGATATTTCAAGTCCATTAATTGCTTGTGCATGTCTCTTCAACAATGTAAGAAGATAAATTAAACCCTTTGTTAACATCTCTATGTTGATTTGTTGATTCAAGGGCTTTTGGCCTAACCTCCCTCAGTTGCACTCTTGGATTTCCAATGAATGGCAACCTCTAATCTCTGGTAAAATTCTTATTTTCCCCATGGCTAAGGGGTTTTTTGTGGCTAAGTTTGACAATGCTCAGGACAAAAACATTATTTTTTGTGACAATTTTTTTAGCTGGGAGAATAAATTTTTGTTGATGATTAAGCCTTGGCACGTTGATTTCAACCCTGTTTTTGAAAATTTTAGCAAGATCCCGATTTGGGTTCGGCTGCCTTACCTTCCCCTCCACTTATGGATTGACCCCCTTTTGGAAGAAGTGGGTGATGTCCTAGGTGATTTTTTGTTGGTAGATGCTGCAACTTCTGACTTACTTCATTCCACCTTTGCTCGAATATTGGTTGAAATGGATGTTTCAAAAGGGTTGCCTGTTGAAATTTTAATTAAAACTTCTAAGGGTTCTTGGATCCAATCTTTGGACTATGAAGGGATTACCTTCCGCTGTAGAAGGTGTTTTAAAATAGGTCACACTGCTGCACAATGTGGTTTCGAGAAAAATGCTTCGACTTCTTGGTGGAAAGGTGCCTCTCAACAACATTATACGGTTGAGAAGAAAGCTTATCAAAATAGGAGCTTTTCTGAGGTGGTTGCTTCGAAATCACAAGCTCGTGAGGTATCGCCTTCGGATGTCTCAATTGGCGGGGTGGCTGAAGCTGAAAATCATGTTGAAACCCTAAATATCTTGAGATTGGGTCTATGAGAGTAGATTAGAATAGGTGTTTTTCATAGGTGGGTGCTTCTGAATCACTGGGTCTTGGGACACCCCCTCCGGTCATCTCAAATGGTGGGGTCACTAAGGCAACCCCTATTAAGTCAACGACTGCCATTTCATGTGAATGTGCTTTAGATTCCCTATCTAGTGGCTCTTCAGAAAAGTCTTTATCTGTGCAAAGGAATCAAGAAGTAACCCCTAATAATTTGGCTGCTAGCTTTCATCTTCTTGAAAGCAGCGAGCTGGCGTGGCATGGTAAGGCGGCGCAAGTGGAAGAAGGTTGGATCACAGTTAAGGGAATAAAAGATAAATCCTCTAGGCCTTCTTTCGATATGACTCTCCGCTCCCACAAGAAAAGTGTAAAATGTAAATCTTAATTGGTCTTGTTTTGGAGCTAGTCTTTTTCGTTGGCTGCATGCTGTCTTTTCTGCAGCCTTGCTCGTTTTTGTTAAAGGGTTCCGGATCCCTTCAAAATCTGTTTTTCCTTTATCAAAAACATCTCTATGTTGAATATCAACAACAAGCATCATCATATGGATAGGCATTTGGATCTTGTAATCCTCTCCCAACACTTGACATAATGCAAAATATGTGTTGACAAAGTAGTCTTCAAATATGTCAAAGTCAAAAGTTTACCAATTTTCTATCTAGATGTCTACTTCAATACCGAGGGAACCACAAAACCATAAAATTGTGCTTATCCTTTGTCCATTCTCTTCTTAGAGCTCTAAAATTAATACTTACACTAGCGAAAACATTCAAATCAAATGTTTCCATAAAAGTTTGTCTTGAAATTTCTAGCAAAGGAGCACCCATGTTCTCACTTTCAATTACCCTATTTTTTACATCATAGCTTTGAGCTAGGGCTCTAATCATTTCAACATTAATGAAAACATTTGGAACAACCAATCTCCCCAAATCTTGGGTCTATAAGTTTGAAATTGGCCTATCAAACTTTCTTTTCATGTATTCATACTAAAAAATGGGTCCAACCATGTTGCGGGATAATTGCATCCTTGATTTATGATGCTTGGTTAATTAATCTATCAATGAGAACCCCTATACCCTAACGATGCTTAGATGCTTTTTTGATTCAGGTAACTGTTTCATTATGTCATCTCCATAAATCTCTTGGTGCCCCTAGACTTAACACTTGATTCACTCATTTTTACAGTTCCTTGGTTTCTGATACTTAGGTTTTTTCTTTTAAACGATCTTTAAATTAAACTAGGTTTCAATTTTATTTAAAATTTGAAATGTATGACTTAAAACCTTTCTCCCTATAGCCCTTTTAATAATTCACACAAAACTTTGAGAATATAAGTCACCCGAAAAAATTACCCATAAAAAATGCTTGAAACCCTAGCTTTGTTTGTGCAATTATTCTCCAAGGAGCTTCAAATATTCTCTGAATTCTCATGAGCACTTGATTATGGTAACAAAATAAAAAATCTTTATTTTATCATCTCAAAAGTAGTAGTAGATGAGATTTAATTTCTTGAGTAAAAGGTCACGTGAAAGAAACTGATCAACGACAAGTAGTCGTTCTTATTTGAATTGCAACAGTTGATCTGAATGCATTACAATATGATGAATGCATTACTTATATCTGAGGCTGACACACGTCTCATTTTTTCCCACTACTGCCTAGAACATTCTAGCCATGCATTGAAGATATGAAAATATGTTGCAAATAATCAATGTATTCCTCATGCTGATCAAGGATGCCAAACATGTTATATTTATTCACTAAGAAACCAAAGATGCAGCTCGCAATGGAATAAGACTTTGACAAGTGTCCTATGTGAGGGGGCCATAATTTCTCTGTGTTTAAAATTTATAAATTTAGGCATGTTCAAATAAGATGTTTTTATGTGTGCTAGGACACGCAGCTAGTAGATGGTAAAAGGGGGCTGGTAACATGGTGACATGGAGGACTTCAAAAATAATTCTAAGATACTAGAACCAGTCGAATAGGTCAATGACGAAATAAAACAAAAGTGCATGGAAGGACTAAGGTTTCATTAGGTTTTTATACATGGAAAAGCAACATTTCACTAACCCTATCAATATTTATAATATTCTTTTTCAATTTTTGAGGAACATTTAAAGACAAAGAGTCACAAGATTTGCAAATTATACCACCACCTTTAATTTCTCCCATCCATTTAACAACATTAGATGCATACTTCAAATCATATGAAATCTGGACCTTACATTCCCCTTCCCTTAGATTCAATTTCCTCCTAGAATTCATATCATACATATTTTTAAACACGCTATTTTATTTATGAAAATTTTCCATGTCTGTTAACAATAAATTTTCTTTTACAAAGTATCCTAAAATATTAGAGTAAGCTCTATAATTAATTATCAACACAACCCAAGAGAATATTTATCCATATTATACTCATATTAATACAACAAATTCAATGTTACACATATAGATGCCAAATCCACATCAATTCATATTTTCTTTTTGTGATTATTAAAGACTAAACCACACACACACACATATATCAGATTCACTTCAATTGTCATTAATTACACAATTATTTTAACATTCCACAACAACATTCACATCTCAAGAAAACAATCACTTCCTTTTATTCATCGATTTCTATCATTAATTCACAAGTATTCCACATCTCAAAATTTGGCTTACAAAACACATGACATCAACATAACATTGTATACCACAAGGTTAATGGAATGAGATTTATGAGGATGAAGGATGCCAAATGCCACTGAATAATTATATGCCTTATCATTGTAACTGAGATACCATATAGATGTATAGTCATTGTTTCATCACTAAATAACCATAGAATCATGATAATATTAGGAAAGATGGTTTGGAAGCCCCCTTCTCAAGACCCCCCATACATTTCCTAGTACCTTCCACTTGTTTTTGTAAGGGGGTTAGCCTTAAAGAAGTAAGGTACATAAAGAACTGCACATAATAATTAGGGGGATATGGATTATGATCATCCCATACCGGTCCCATTTACAACCCCATCCTCAAAATATAAATTCCTCAATGTATTTGCATCCCCATACGACCTACCAGGGATCCCTCTTGGATATGATAGTTTACATCTTTCACATTATGCCACATATGCTAGTAGTACAAAAAATTTGAAGGCCTCAAAACTAAGAAAAGTAAAAATCAAGATTCCAAAATTACAATAAAAGTCTCATAAGAGAAGTAAGAATAATTATAGTAACAAAAAGGAAACATCTTAACTCCAATCAAAACTATTTAAATAAAATTAAGTCCTTGAGGAAGAAAGGACTATTGCAAAATTAACACAAGCTAAAAATATTAGAATCACAACACTACTAGCATCCATTGTTGAAAGTATAAAGAATCATTAGTAAATAAAGAAATTAACATTAATACACATTCTTACAAAATTTGCACATTACATCCACTAAGTGACTTCTCTAAGCCACTCAAGGGATGGAGGAGAATGGTGGTCCCAAACCATTTAAGAAATATAATTGTCAAGGTAGTCTCAAACCACAAAATATCCACATAGTAACCAATTATAGTCCCTCACAACTCGGGACATTCCAACCAATATATTCATAAACCATATATATTTGAATTATCTTGCATAGACATGCATTTTGTATTTTTCAAATAGTTTAATCTCTCTCAATGAGAACATTATTCATTCTCACAAAAATTCTATAAAATCACTATCAATTTTGTCACCTAGATAATACATCCAAAGCAATATCTTAATGTTACATTGTCACAAGCCTCAAATTTTATTACTTTATATTCTTTGTTGTCAATATTTGTTAATTTTTTTTTCCATTATTCTTGCTATTTTTCCAATGCTTCTTATTACCCACATCTTGTTGAACTTTTACCTTTATGCAAAATAGGACAATAGTCACATCTCAAATCCATGAAATTGTATCCAATATCCATGCCTCTGAATATCCAATATTTGTAGCCTAAGTAGATACTTATCCAACATTCTAGCACACAAATTCCATCCTCAACCAATGGGATACAAAAATAAAGGAAAAAGGTCTTGCACTATGGACCAACAAGTGTGGTCCTAAAAGAGGGGGAGTACATCTAGCTCAACGTTCCATGAGAATCCA
>VDFB02325320.1:0-29409 GCA_007258455.2 Sequoia sempervirens
TTGGGAGATGTTTACACTTCCCCAATCCAATTCCAATATATATATTTGAAATAAATTGATAGAGTTTAAAGAAATAAACAAAATGCCTCATGTACACAGTCAAATTTTAGAATATAAAACACATCATGAACACCAAACAAAAGCTTGCGACAATATGAAAACACAATGCCCTACCAATTCCTAACCCAAAGAATCTGACCTAATTGAATTACACAACCAAATGTATTCTCAATCAACAAAAAAAAATTCTCCCAAGAGAGGGTTATCTCTCAATTTTCTTCCCAAAATAAAAAAGTTGCATAATGAAAATTATGTTGAGCACACCAAAATGTTGAGAGGGGGGTGAATCAACATATACTAAAACTTATACAATTCCATTTTTAGATTTAAACATCAAATCTCATTAACTAAAAGAAGAGAAAAAATGAAAAGTATGCACCACACAAGAAAACCAAGATTTTTATGTGGAAAAGCCAATGAGGGAAAAATGATGGTGAGAGTTAACTCACAATATATGAGGCTCACTGCTTGCAAATTTTTATTTTTTTAAGGCTCATTTCCTTTGGACTTGCAAGCTAAGGAACACAACATTAGGTCAAGATACAAGGACCTATTGAAGAGGATCACTACCTGATAGTAGGATACATAAAAAATTACAATGAGAGCATGAACATGAACTGCTATAAAAGGAGCATCTAACATATGTTGATGTTGCAATCCCTTTCTCGCACAATTATTCAAGCATACTGACTTTAGACACTTCATGTTCAGCATACTACCCAATCTCACACACAATGTTTTGACAACTAATTTTTTTATTCTATAAATACCCTCCACAACAAATCAAAACACTAATTAGGTTGACTCCAAAATGACCTATAAAATGAAATGAGTGATACTACATAGGTCAGCTTCACATATATGCATTTATGAAGAGAAAATGAGTTGCAGATCAACACACAAAATAAGTGCTAATGATCAGACCAAATTTGTGTTGGCAGACTTTGTTTCTGTTTAAAACTTGCCTCATGAGATTAGTGCTAAAAAACTTGAAACAAAGTTTCAGAAATTTGGTGAGATAAGTAGAGTCTGTATTTTCAATAAGGTATGTTTATTCATCTACTTATAGTAACCTTATACTGACAATTCTCTTTGTATTTTTTTATATTTTATTATATTTATAATAAATATGAATTTTAGATATATTTTGATTAAGAACTACGAATTGAAAATTATCCATTCAACCAAAATCGCCCAATCTCATTTTTACCCTTCATAATCTTATGACCCAAGTTGCTGCTATACTTATAAAATCTTCAGCCATGAAAGCAATTCAGTTTTCAAGGCCTTGCAAAGCTTTTATCTGATTGGTATTGATCTTTTGCTAGGCATCCCAGATCATGATACGTGGACACCGAGTTTCTATTAAGGAAACGGCGCCTTCTTATATGTAATTCCACCATAAACATCAACAACATTTTGCAATGTGACTTCAATAGTTTTGAATTTAATATACACTTATGTTCCTCACCGGTTTACAGGTCTTCTTAAATTAGTATGTCAGTTGGATTAATAAAATAATTACTGGTAGATTACCCTGCAACAATTGGAAATTAGAATCTTCTAAGTGCTACAAACTCGCTGTTTAACTGAAGTCTCCTTTTGTCTTTTTTTAATTTTCAAAATATTATGAGCTTTAGTGAATGATAAGCGCCTCCAAAGTCTAGAACGTGATGCTTCTTGTAACGTAAATGTCTTTTATTGGCAATGACATATGACTTATTTTTCTTTACTAAAAGAATTGGTAATAAGAAAATGGATATCATATCAAGTGAATAATCATACATGATAAACTTCTGCTTCTCGCAAATTCCTCTTAGACTAACTTATTTGCCGATTATGAGACTTCCTTGCTTTTCTATCACAGCCAATTAATTCGCTTCTCTATAACAGTGAGTAAAGGTAAAGGATTCAAGCGAATTTAAACGCATACAAGATTGCATTTGAATTTTTTCTAATTTCCACTTTGGAGAAAAATGGTTATTAATAATTTTGATAATGTTCTTTGAATTACTTTCAATATATAATTTGAAACTGCGATTTGCATATCCATCCCTTTTATTATTTAGTTTTTTCAATATTTAAAAAATATTTTGATATATGTATATGTCAAGAAAAGATATAATTTTGTGTTTATTTTAAGAAAATTTTTGATACATGTATATAATGATAAATGGTTTAATTATGTATAAAGTTAAATTTATTCTTCTAGACTTTTAATTACTTATATACACATATATCCTTATACATTTATCCCTCACTTTATTCATACATACACAAACTCTTCAATATTTGTACTATCCATACATTTATCACATTCACTTATGCACCTACTTTCATATATTGTGGGAAAGCATACTAGTGAGCCACACTTCTAAACCATCTTTATTTTTTTCTTGAAATCACATTTGTTTTAGAAATTTACATTGTATAAGTCAAGAAATTTAATTTAAGGCTTGAAGTGAACCCCTAGTAGAAATTCAATTTTAATTCACCTTTTGTAGAATCATATGAAATCATTTGAAGACATCATTTGGTGCATGCACAACCTCAATGTTAGTTTTCCAAAAAAGTATAACATTATCATTATTTTTTAATGTTATACTTATTTTAATTTTATATTCCAAAAATCTAATGACCTTTAATCAACACACTAAAAAACAATCTTAGAAAAATATCAAGCAAATATATTATAATATACATGGATGCCCTTGTTTTAACGAAAAGTATTTTTCTAGAAACATGTTATAGTAAAATATAGTTCTAAAAAATTTGTTAGGAATCATCGAAAATTAATAAGGAATAAAATATTCAATAAAAATAGTGGAAAATTATTTGTATAAAAGACAATGGAGTTAACGATTCAATTCATAAAATACTACTTATGTATTATGTAAAATGTCACTCAGTGAAAATAATAATAATAAAATTAAAAATTGATTGAGAAAAGTAATAGAAATAATTATTTAAAATTCAATGTTTTTATAAATTGAATCAATGTACAAAAATTTACAAGTCATTAGTTTACATGATCTTAAAAATTTGGACCATTTGTTTGGTATATCTAACACATTTATTTTTGAGGGCAAGCAAATAATTTAATTTAGTAACTTTTAAATACACACAAACCTCAAGGAACTCTAGATGACCATCACTAAAATAAAATACAACATAAGAATAATTGTAATGCCCAAAGCCGACATGCTCATAACAAAACCTGAAAGAACATTTAAAAAAAAAAAGACCACAATGTTGATATTGCAACAATGACATGTCGCACTTGTACAACAACATGCACACAAGTATCATAATGACCAAGACAACTTCACCATTGCTTAAACAAGGTGGCAATAATGGAAGACTGGCCACTCATGGGACAAATCAACCAGGATGAACCATTGAGAGAGAGAGAGGAAAACACCTATACAGTGATTGGTTACTAAACCATGATTGCATTCTCTTATAACACCAAACCAAAATAGGATGAGGGAAACATCAACCTCCAATCCACATCCAGACACACTCCAAAAATATAAACATAGAGGTAAACCTTCACACAAGGCTGTCTAACCAAGAGGCACAATACACCACTAAAGTTGGAATGGTGACGAGTCACTTCTAGACAACCACCTACTTCCAAAGACATCTTGCCATAATGTGGCAACACACAAGTAGAAGAATACAATTCCACAACACCCTATAACCTATGAGGAATGTTGAGGACTATGGACACTAATTTTGGTACCCACACTTCTCTAATACTTCTAGGGTTTATCACCTAAAAGGAGAGAGATGGGCTAAAATGGGAAATGTCCCCACTCAAAACTAATGTAAATATGAATGAAATATGTCTAAATGCAATGTCTAAATACACTAAACTGATAAAATAAACAAATTATTAATGCAAAACCTAAGAAATGCAAATTGTGTTAAAACACATTGGGATATGCAAAATGACCTAAGAATGCAAGTAAACAATAACAAAAATGAATGAAACTAAAGAGGTGCACCCTGAAAATGTGTTGCATACTAGAATGGAGATTGGAAATTCTACTGATCTTGAAATTTTGGCCTACTGGGACACTTACACCAAGCTGGGTGACTTAATCCTACTTCGAGAAGATTCTTCCAGAATAGGGTTCAGCCGAATGGGTATCCAGAAATGTAGACATCACTTTTCAGGCTTGACAGTGGGACTAATTCACCACATATGGTGACTTAGTCCACCTGAGAATCTTTGAACATTTGGGGTAGGAATCTATAGATTTCGGTCTTCACTTCTCTTCTTGACAGTTGTCTAGTTCTAAAACTGCAGAAATTGGGAAAAAAGAGTTATCCAAGCTTCAATTAGGGATTTTTTGAATTGAATGACTTTGATGGATTGTTGACCACTTTTTAACACCTTTCTTTTTACAAATCTGCATACAAGACTTGCAAAACACACATGCAAAGAGGGGGAAAAGGGTTAAGGGTTAGAGAATAGGGGTTGGCCTTGGTCAAACCCCAATTTGGTAATAAAACCTTTGAGAATGAAATGAAATAGAGAGAGAATGATGAATTAACAACATGCAATGCTACAACTCACCAAACCCTTGATGTAGAAATTTGAAGATATGCAAGTAGATGCTTCAATGGATGCTTGATAATGCTTAGAATTCTTGAGAATTATGAATGAATGTATGCTAATGTGTGGATGAATGTATTAGATGAATGGGGATGAAAATGAGAGGAAAATCCTTTATTTATACTTGATTTTACAATATTTCCCAAAAAATAACACATCACAGGCCAACCTCAAGGTTAAGAGAGTAATATCCTGCTAGAAATTTAAAATAATTTTGATTTTAGTGCCTAGTGGGACTAAGTCACCCCAGGTGGCAACTTGGTCCCACCAGAACAATTTTACTAGGTATCAAGAATTAAAGTTCATTTAATGAGGTTTAATGGGATTATTCTCTAAAACACACTTAAGTAAGGCCAGAAAGTGCATTAAAGGGTCATTCAAACATAAGAAAGGGTTGAATTAGTGATGAAAAGCCTAGAAAAGCATGAGAGTTTGGTACAACTCTTTACAACACTTTCAAATAAGACTTGGTAAGTGATAAAAAGAGGTTATTTAGGTGAATTATAATGAAAAGGTCCTAGAAAAGTGTGAAAGTGGGTTACAACACTTTTACAAGTCACCATAGAATTCTTAATGATTCACAAGGACCCAAGACCTAATGTGAATGTATTGGCTATATTACAACATTAAATCTTGGAAAAATCAAGCCAAAATCACTAGGAGGGGCCTAAACATGAGAAAAAGTAGAAGGGTTACTTTTTTCATGTCCATAGTTTGCCCCCACTTTAGTGAGAGGATGAACCTTCTTCAAACTCACACTCAAGTAGATCCACATGCAATCAAGAGGAGTTTCAATGAACTAATGTTAGCAAGATGAGAGAACAACGATCAAGAGGGATGATCAAGCCCCCAGGATAAAGATCCCATGGAAAACTAAACATGAGCACAAGAAAAAAACATGAGAATGATGTAAATGAAGAAGGAGAAAGGAAAAGAGAGAGAGTCGGATCAAGCTTCAATCATTTTTCCATGCCGTTGTGGATGAGATCTAGTTTGTTTATTTAGAAAGAAAAATGTATACTCACTTTGAGGTGACAAAACTCATGGTTGTCCTTTGGGTGAGAAGGCAAAAAGGTGAGGAACATACACTCATGGCTGGTATGCAATCACACACACGTAGGTGGCTATGGAGAAAGTCATGCCTCAAAATGGGCTTCCCACTCAACCATACCAAAGTTATACCTCCTGATAACTTTGATAAGGCACCACAAAATAAATAGAATTTCGAGCTTCACAAGACAAGCAAAAATTTTTATGCTTGGAGCTCATGAACAAATGCGATGGCACCATAGGCATGCAAGTTGTGTTATACAAGGTGGCCATATAACAAATAAAAAATTGTACATGCAAAGAATGTTGAAAGGAGACTTGCTTAGTTCATGTGAGGTCTTTAACTTAGGGAACATTGTGTCTAATGTCTCTAAGAGAGGACCAATCAAAGAATAGAAAATTTGCAACTTAGGGTATGTAGTGCATCGCATCAAGCCACTAAGAGGAATTTGATATGCTAAGAAAGATCATGCTCATGAAGGAAATTATACCCATTGTCATTCACAAAGTGACAAAACGCATCGTATGAAATAAGAAGGTTGCACTAAGAACCAAGAAAAAGGAAAAAAATGCAAAATAATAATGCCAATGTATGCCCCCACTTTAAAGGAATTGCTACACACCGTATAGTGAGCAATTACTTTAAAGTAGCAAATAGAAAATGCAAAGAAAAAGAAGACATGAGAGCCAACTTGGAAAGCCCCTATGCCAAGTCATATGTTTCTGAGTAAGGCTACATCATGTGGGAGAAAAAGGAAAAGAGAAAAAGGAAGGGGTTTCCCCCAAAATGAAAACACCAAACACATAAGGGATCTATGGATTTGGGGTTAGTATGTTCTTTGCTACAATGTTGTGTAAAGAGCTTAGAACTATCATCATCCACAAAATACATATAACTAGAAGAATGACACAAAGAAAGCGAAAATAAAGGAAAAGAAAAATGTTTTTGGGTCAAAATGGAAGAGACATAGGATGTCTTAATGCTTTGCATCATCCCCAAAAGCAAAGCACAAGAAAAAAGAAAAGATGAATGAAAATGGAAAAGATTTTGGGTCAATATGAGAGACATTTTGGTCTCAATGCCTTGCATCATCCCAAAATGAAAAACAAAAGAAAAAAGTTAAAAGAAATTTTAGGTCCAACATAGAAAGAGACGTGGAGATGTCTGGTACCTTCATCATCCAAAAAGGGAGGAAACAAAGAAAAAGACCTTTTGGGTCAAGAAATGAAATAGACATGGAATGTCTCTCGAAATGCACCTCGCGTCATCCCAAAAGGAAAACACAAAGAAAAATAGATAAATAGAATGTCACGAGAGAACAACAAACCACACATCATGGGGGAAACAAGTTACACACATCCAAACAAACAAAAGAAAAAAAAAACTAGTAAGGAAAATGCGAGTAAACCATCCTATAGGTCATCTGCCTCCCAGTCATGTTCATGATATGTCGAGGGCTGGAAACTAGCCAAAGAGACAAGAGCAAGTGTTGAACTAGGGGAAGCACCAGGTTCTACACTCTTTGTAGGAGATTTATCATTTAAGCTCATGGAAGATGAAAATAATGTATGCAAATCATTATGCACCTCTTTGTCTATTTTAGCAATCTCAACATCATCATCCAAATTAATCACAATAGGAGGGCGAAAGATAATATCCAATGAAGGGTGTACTTCTAGTTGTGGTTATATTGGATCATTTTTTTGTGATTGGGGAGGAGTCGTCATGCATTACTTTTTTCTAGTGTGTATTTTGATTTTCTTTATTTTCTTCATCTTGCTCTTGAGCAAGGGCATGACATCTACACCTATGCTCCCTAGCTCCTCTGTTTCTTTTGATTTTATTATCAAGTTGTGTTTGTGAAGGAGCAGGTTGATCAACCATATGTTGCTTTTCTTCCCTAAAGGGAAGAACAAAAGGAACCATGGAAGGTTGTTCATCCACTTTCGTCTTTGCTTTAAAAACTTGTTTTATACGAGGGCATGATGGAGTTGTTATCATTATCTCATGGTTTCTTGGATGATGTCGGGGAGGTTTCAGGTGTTGGTTGAGCTTGGTTGGGTGATTCTTGTTTAGGTGGAAGCATTGTTTCATCTAGGATAGAAGTGTTGGAAGTGGATGGGGACATGTTGCAGAGAGACAATTCTACAATTTTCTTTGCTTTAAACTTTTGGTAAGCAATGAAAAAGAAGTCTTTGCGAGGCATTATAGGTTTGATGGGATTGAGCCAAAAAGCTTCTAAGGAAAAGTTTCCTTTAGAATTGTTAGTGATCCAAATCTGCACCCTTATGCCAAGGCTGTGAAAGAACTCAGTGGGTTTGCATGTAACATGGGACTGCTTTTAGGTTGTGGGTGTCCTATTTTGAAAGCAGACAGGTCTCAGATTATGGGTTGGCTCCCCTTTTGATGGTGTCACCTAAAATATTCCTTGCTAGGAAAAGCAAAAAATGAAGCATGAAAAAAAAACTAACCCCTATGGTGATGCACCTAATGCGTTTTCCTCAAACTTACATAGTTGCTTTTACACACAGGAATGATCAACAACTTAACAGTGGCTTACACAAATAAGAACTCCATATGTCTTTGCATTAGTATTTCATAACAAGGCTAAAAATTTCAAGGACAACATCTAGAAGGAAGAAAAATACATCGTCACAACTTAGACTCTTTCCTGAACTAACTCAACACAAGTTATGACCTGCAAGTTTATATTAACTACATAAAGGAAAAGAAAACAGGATAAAATCAAAGGGAAAAATAGTTCTTCCTTAAGATTTCATCAACAATTTCTAAATATTTCACAATAAAACAACATAATGAGAAGGTAAAATAGATTAACTTATTAATCAAAAGGTGTTACATTGCTGCATAAGTCTGCAAATCTGAGTTACAATGTTGTCCTTTTCCTGGAAAAAAGATCCAAAAACCTACAATGCCTGCCAGAAGAAAGAAAAGAACTCCTAAAAAAACTCAAGTCTGAAGATACTTAAGCCATCTTGAAACAACTTCCCACACAAGTTCTTCTAGAAACCCTAGGTCGGATGAAGCACAAAAGCCAAAATGGAAGCTTCCAAAAACACTCCAAAAGTCCTCCAAATGCAAAAAAGTAAAGCTAAGTCCAAGGTCACACTGAAGGTGTGACAAAATAGACTGCCAAATAGTCAAAACAAGCCTTCCACACTTTCTCCATGTTGACAAGTCATCACCAAATTTGTCATATGCCTCCAAACTGGCTAAGTCACACTTTTGGAGTGAAAACATGTCTTCAACCACACTTCATGACTTCAACACATGTTTTTTATATTTTGCATTAAAATAAACATTTAAACTCAAGTGATTTATAAATTATCAAGTTTAGGCTAAAAATGTTTTACATTTTTCATAATAAATGCAAAATAATAATCATTCTTCAATCACCCTCCTTGAAATACATCAATACCATCACTCCAAATGTTTGAAAAACATTTGAGCCAATCTCACACCCTCCATTTTAAAGATATATTGACAAAGTGATTTAACCAATTTCACTTGGTCAACATCTTAAATTTCCAAATGTATGCAAAAAGGGCCAATGGTTTGGCCTTTTATGAGTGATCAAGGCAAAAAAAAAATTTAAGTCTTTGAAAGACTTAGAAAATTTTTAAGTCAATGAAAGAATCAAATGAATGTGTGATTTTAAAAATGAAGCATAAGGAAAAATTTCCTAAGTCATGAGATTAAGGACCCAGCCACACAACACATTAAAATGTGTTTACATATTTTAAAAGATAAGGAAAAAATTCCTTAGCCGTCCACCATAGGGTCTCAAACCCTAAACAAAAGCAATGAGAAAATAAAAAGAAAGGAAATGCCATTCATTTGATTCAAACTCTATGGAAGAAGCTTCTTCCACCATAGGGTTTTGGAGAGAGCACCATAGACATGATTTTATTGGCTGACTCTGGTAGATCTCAAGTGATTTCAATAGAAAACAAAAGGTATTTGTTCCATTTTGAGGAAAATATGCATTTTTTCCCTATTTCAAAGGCTATTTCATGAGTTAAATGTCATGGCCCAAGAGCATTTTCTAATCATTTTATTGCTTCATTTTTCTCTGTGGATATTTTCCTTTGTTTCTAGTGCCATGAGGTTCGCCATTTAGCTTTGAGAATGCATCTCTGATTGAGACTTTTCGAGGAAAAGGTTGTAGCCAATCTGGGCAAGCAACTTCATTCACTCTCTCACATTTTTCTAAGGATAAAAGGCTTGAAACTGAGCCATTATAGAATAAAGAATGAATACTCCCTTTGCATTTTGTATTTCTCATGCATATCATACATATATTCTAAAAAAATGAAACATTTCCTATAAGAAATTTTGACAGTTCTTCATTACAGGCCATGGGCTCCATTTTACATATTCATATTCTATACAAAACAAGATGATGTTTCTTTGTAGTTCCAGAGCATGACTTTTACCGTTTCTTGTAGATATTTGAAGCTTGTTCTTACTGGGTTATGCAAAAACTTACGCCTCTATACATTTTCCACTCCACATATTTCCATCAAGATGGCCATGGCTCAACCTACACTTCTACTTCATGGCTAACTTGGGTTTTAAGCTAAATTGTACATTTATCATCAACATGTATCATTATGTGTTTGTTTTGTGCATTTTGGGTTTTCACCCAGCGTTATGGCTGAGGGTTTGATTCTCCATAGCCATCTCTAGGTTTCATGTTGTCACTGTATTCACTTCAAATTCAAAAAGCATATGAAAATTCTTGTCTAACTGTGGTCTTATTCTGCCTTCAACTTGATGCTACCTTAGTTAGACCTCCTGTACTTACACAGAGCACTGTTGACATTAGGACAGTCACTTGGAAATATTGAATAATCACCCAAAAGAATAAGTGAATGTCGTCTTTTATGTTTTGATGAGCACCATAAAGATCTTAAAAGAACTTTGTGCTTTGAACCTACTCATGTTGTTCCTTTATATCAAACAAAACTTTACTTCATTTTATATTGTAGCTACTTCTTTTAGAAGGATTAAAATCATTCATTTAAGACATGTTGCTTTGTCCTTTTAATCTCCATGTCTTTTATCATCAACCATGCTCTTCTTTGTATCCTAAACCTTACTTTTAGCATATCACATGATCTTTATGAAGTGTAAATGATACATGTGTCTCCATTATCCTCATGCATTGATATCAATGAATTTTCAAGGCAACACCATTCCTTAGAACATTTTGATGCATTTTCTTTACAACTCATACATTGCTACTTGGAATAGCATGTTGATAAGATAGCCTTGATCATTCATATAATGTAACATTGATCATCATGTACTTATAACAATCTGATTACATTTGTTGATTCACGTTGTGCTTTCATTGAATAGTACATCATTGCTTTTCCTTAATCTTTTTTGATGCAAGGATATTGAATTCATTCTTTGTGATTTCCTTGAGAAATTATATATCATTTATGATAGCGACCTAAAATCCCATTATCACAACTGATGTGTGCTTTCCTGAGTAAACCATAAGGAGATAAAATAAGATATATTACCTCTGTAATGTATCAGGAAGTTAGAAACTTGGAAAATTGTAGTGATCTCTCTCATGATTGCTTCTGGAAATAAGTTTTTACACTCTTATGACACATGATTTCCCCTTATCATTATTATGTAATATGATTTCCTCCTTGTATTTATTGTCTCTATTTGATCATGTAGTATTGGCATAAAAAAAAACAATTGTGAGCATACCTCACTTCTCCATTCCTTCGTGTGTTTGAATGACTGGAACTTTTGTGAAGATAACCATTACTTGCACCATTCCTTACTATTCTTGTGCTCTATATTGTGTATATTTTAATGTTCCCTAATGTCACTATGGATTTCCCACTGTAGACTACCTCTTTAGTGTCTCTCTTATGTTTTTCTTGCCTCTATTGTTGTAGACTTGCCTTTGCTACCTCTTGACCTCCATGCTCTCTTTATGGGAAACCACTCTCTATCTACATTTGAATATGGCCCTATAGCTTTTAATGGAACTCTCCTTGCTCATTTTGTTTCACTTGAAATTATTATATGAGCATCTCTCATTGTTTCATTTTGTTTGCAAAAGCAGGAGACTTTCTAATTTCAGTTTGCATTACTCCATACAAGATGGATGCTTCCCTATCTTTTGATGACCCTACTATGGTATTGGTGATTGTTGATGACTGAGCTTAGCCTTTTATAATTGTCATTATGATGGTAGGAAGATTCATTTTTACGACTGTTCTAGACTTATCACCTTGAACAAGGATTTTGTGATCAGCTTTCTACCATTTCTCAACATCTCTACCAAGTTCCCTTTCTTTTCTTCATGTCCCATATTTTTGTGACACTGTACCCCTCAGGTCGATTTGAATTTCCTCATCGACCCTATGCCTTTGTTTGCTTGGACAGTGATCTATTGAATGTGCAAAAGAAACACTATGGACTATGACTATTGGAAATTTATGTCTTTGATCTTGTTATTCATTATCTTGACCTTGGATTTTCCATTGGTCCATGATCACTACTTTTTACCTTCATGAGACTTGAACTCATGTTATGAATACTTGATATAATTTACCCATTACAATGCTATACTTCACTAGAACTCTGTCATACTATCATGAAAGGACATTGTCATTGTGAAACTCTTGATCCTATAAATTTATCATCACAACACCTTGTCAATCATTAACAGAGGGACCCTTAATTTTTTTATCACCATCTAGGCTTCTTGTATATTTTCTCCTAAATTTTTAGACATGTATCTCTTAACTATGACAGTCCTTTATGTTGGATGCCCCTTGAAGAAATCATTGTGACTGATTCA
This sequence comes from Sequoia sempervirens, assembly GCA_007258455.2. Lineage (NCBI taxonomy): Eukaryota > Viridiplantae > Streptophyta > Pinopsida > Cupressales > Cupressaceae > Sequoia > Sequoia sempervirens. The sequence goes on from VDFB02325320.1 coordinate 12,595, forward strand.
TAAGACTTCCCCCATTCTCTTTATATGTGATGATCTAGTGTTCTTGTCTTTTGATCATGAGCAACACATGAACATCATCTCCTCACCTTGATCCTAGTGGGAAGACACATGTCACCTATCTTGGTGACCTGAAAGCTCACAATCTTATGTGATGTGTGGCTGTACAATAGGGCTAAGGTGAGAGGGACTTGACAATACCTTGGATTGTTCCCTCTTGCTACCCCATGTACTTGATGGTGATTTCAAGCATGTTTTTATTCCTTCTTTACTATTTAAGAGATGCATAATTGAACTTGATGCATCTTTTGAATTTGATAATGAAATTTGATCAATTGGTGTGATTCCATATTAATTTAATACACTAATAGCATGTATAATTTGATCAATTTTCTCAATTTTCTATCCCTCTTAAAACATTAGAGGGCAGCATGCTGAGCACTACCCTCATGGGAGCCACATTTACCCCACATGCTATATTTAACCAAATTAGAACAGTAACAAGACTTGTCCTAAATCTACACAAGGAACAAATAGTTAGATAACAAAGTGTATCATAGGTGTGTTTGATCACTTCTTTCTTTTTTTCCAGGGACACTTATGTTATGTTGCTTATTTAATGCATCTAAAGATCAGTTTATAGATGCATCTAGGTGTATGTTCATGTAAGTTTTAAGACTTTTCATTGCTTTGAGCATTGTTCTAACATCATTTCTATTTCCATATGTAGGAACTATGAGCACTATGGATATAGTAAAGCCACAAGCAGCTCAGGGGTAGCAGTAGGACAAGATGACACATCCAGAACCAAACATTCTTAGGAAATGACTGGTCTCTCTCCTTATATGCACATTTGTATTCATTTACTTATTCATGTATATGCTCTTCTTTATTTTCATTGAATAAGTAAAGTTAGTCCCTTGGCTTGTGAGGGACATGTACACTTTCATGATTATCAACAAAGATTACATTTGTAACACATAAGGTTCTCTTTCTCATTTTTTGTAATTGCAACATTGGAATAAAATGTAATCTATTCCATTTGACAATATTTTTCATGCATATTGATGAACTTAGCAGACTATGGTTAATCATTTAAATGTTTAAATGAAAACACCAAAAGAATAAACACTATGTTACCTGATTTCAGCTAAAATCTAAAAATTAGGTAACATTTTTGGTGACATCTGCTATATATTTTTCAGAAAAACATCTTGATCAGTTGCCTAAAGCTTATCCATTGGGCACAAAGTCACTCAGAAAACTAACACCACTTGAAAACAACATTGTAAGCTATTGTAACTCGCTAAACCAGCAAGAGACATTTTGAAAACCTATTGAAAACCCAACACTGCATAATGATAACTACCTAACTATGCTAAAAAGCACTTAAATTAGAAATGCATCTAAAATGAAACTTCACTAACCTACACTGTGCTTAAAACAACACTTAGGGAAATGAAAACTGCAACTGAACTAAAAACTCTACACTAACTCTAACCAAAAAAGAAGCTAGTCAAACAAACCCATTAATAGGCTAATTGAAATAACACCCCTTTTTATTCAGCAACTGATGCATTACATGATTATGCATTGCTGAAAGAACATGAAACATATGCAGATATTCAAAAGACTGTTGCAATGTTTCATGAAAGATGTAAAGAAACTCACTTACACCTTGATCTCGATCATTCCTATTGTTGTCCTGAATTGGAAACGTGAGTTGAATTCGATCACCTCCAGCTGCAACTCAAAAATTAGCTTCTTCTTCAATTGCATCCTCATACTTAGGTGCAAGCATGACCTCTAGTACTTCAGTATCCTTTGAACTGGCTAACAATCTAATGGGGTAGCCTCTTGAAATAACAAAGGTTGAACTACCTATGTTGGTTTCACCTTTATCAATTGCTTCTTGAACCTCACTTTCTGGTTGAGAAGGGCTATTTCATGTGAATCAAATGGAATCATGATTGCTCTATCTATGTGGTTATGTTGCTCACACTCTTCAAATTCAGTCAGTGATGGCTTGGCATCAAGCTTAGACCAGAATTCCTCTACTATGCTTGAGAATGTATCTTCATCTAGCTCATGATTAGTTATCTCATGCTAAACAAGTTCTTCTTCAACTTTATAATAATTCTCAAGACTCATGTACCTCTGAAATCAATGTGTTGCTTCACATTTCCTTCCTTCTGGTGAACATGCTCAAGCAAACCAACTTCTTTACCTTTTGAGACAAGGTTGTCCCCATTTGCTTCTTGATGGACCAACACCTTGTTAAAGTGAGCTTCCTCCTCTTGTTGTCTGAAACTTGATAATGATGTTAGCACAAGCATAGTGTCCTCATCATCATCAACATAGAATGGAATTTCATTAAGCATATCAGTCGTTATCTCATTACTCTGCTCAAAACCAGGCACCGATGTTAGTTCAATTAAGCACTGCTCATCTTCACCTATAAATTCTGGAAGTTCATCAAATAAACAAACATAAATCTAAACTTGAACATCCTTTCCTTCTTCAACTATCCGTTGTCCCACCTTTTTCTCCTATCTAGAAGATTGTTTGACCTCTAAATTCGAAACAAATGATTTTAGTTTATCCCGAGAAAGGTCGTATTCATCCTCATTTTTTCTTTCCAGTGAAGGAAGGCTAATTTTTACCTTATCACAACCCAATTGAGATGCCAACACATCAAAGTTTTGAGCCTCCTCCTATTGTATTTAATTTGATGTGGCTGTGATTTGAATTTCATTTTCTTCATTGTTCACAAACAGTGGCAATTCATTAAATGAAGCAATTAGAATATGAGAACCATTAATTATTTGTTGATCTCTATCCTGCTGCACTTCATCTGCAACCTCATTTTTCTCTGTTATCACATTTGATTTATCATTCCAAAGCTCTTGTTCAAACATAACAACAGCTAAATGATTTGTGTCTTCCTTTAAAAGCATCTCTTTTTTAGGTTGTTCTGGAACATAAGGGGTTGGTTGAGTCTCCTTAATAGGTTCTTCACAAGGATGTACTTGTTCAATAAAGGGTTCTTGAACAGAAGGAGGACTCCTAAAACTTGGAAAAGCAAATTCTCTAGGCTACTCTACAGGTTGAGCTTGCTTAAGGACATGTTCTTGAATTGAAATAGGATTTCTAAAACTTGGGAACTCAAATCTAACAGGTTGAAGAGGTTCACCTTTTTTGAAGCTTGGAATATTGGACTTGGGAACCCCTTCATTGATAGGATTATTCAATATTATAGGAAGAGTTGAGTTGAAACTAGGAATGGAAGTTTCATACCTTAGTTGGCATTGATAATCTAAATAAGATTGACTACTTTGCACCTGAGAAAACAAAGAATTCATTTGCTCCTCTTTAGCAGCTATCTCTCCTAGATTTTCCTCAAACTTCCTTCTTATTGTCACTCGCTCTTGATCATAAACAAAAAATGGATCAACCAACTCTTGTTGCTGCAAGATAATTCTTTTATGCTTCTTGATGTCAACCAACATCCAATACATATGTGAGAAAACCTTACTAGCATCACTAATCTTCATATGTTCAAGCTTTTGGCTTAAAGCCTAGAACACATGGTCAAGTTTTTGGATCTAGACACGTAAAATATACTGATTAACATCATGCATATGATCCTAACTTACTAACATCGTTCTTCCCAATCATCCCTTTAGTCTAACCATTTAATCAAATCCTATCTGATTAAATTCATCAATATTCATCTCTTAATTAAATAAATCATTTTATCTGATTAAGTCAATTCCTTCCTAATTAAATCAACCCATCTGATCTAATTATCCCTATTTAATTAAATAATCAATTTATTTGATTAAATCTCTAAAGTCTATCCATTAAATTAAATAAATTAAAACCTTATTTGATTTAATCTAACACCATCTCTTTTAATTAAATAAATCAAAATCCTTATTTAATTAGTCTCTTGTCATATTCCTCTCTTATTTGATTTAAATAAATCCATAAATCTAAGTCAAATAAGTCACATGATCAAATCTCCTGTTAAATTAATTAACCCTTGATTAATTTAATCTAATCTCATGTCACATCCTCTAGATAATGCAAGTTACACATGAAAATAGATTTAATTCATTTATTAAATCTCTATTTTCCTCACATGGCATCTTTTGGAATATTCTCTCAATTTGAATTCAAAAATTCCAAGTCAACATGTACATCCAACAAGGCATAACTTCATCTTACATGTCCTTTTCCTTGAGCCAAGTGGCATTTATTGCATTGTCCCTTCCCTCTTGCATGTCATTTCAACAAATTTGAATTTCAAATATTGGCATTTATTGGCACAAACCCCAAATCTTGCACATCCATCATCCATTCATAGGCTTGACAAGTGGCATAATATCATTGGATGAATGTTAGTCCCACATTGCTCAAATTTGGACTTTCATCCATCTTGGAATCCTATAAGTAAAGAGCTCATATCTTCATTTCATCATCCGCAATCCAAGCAAAGTTACCATGCTCAAATATCTCTTGAATTTCATCCATTATCATTGATTCATAGCTGGGTTTTTGCAGATTTTGGCTTGGAGTACTCACCATTTCTTCAACAAAGTGGATCAATCTCTTCAACATTCGAAACTTGCATCATAGGAATTGGGAAAGGGCCAATTTTCACATCAAATTGGCACCAATTCCCCCATGGCATCATGAGTTTTCACATCTAATTAGAATTTAATCTTTGTTTCATCATTTTCATTGTGTTCTTTGCTATTTTATTTCCTAGTTTGATGTTGTAAATGGATTTCATGGGGAATCCTTGTTTTTTCTTGCAATCACTTGTCTAACTCGTTTACTCTTATTGTTTTGTAGGTAGCAAGGTTGGGGTTAGCACATGATCAAATCCAATACATTCTAGTAAGGGTGCTCTTGACGCTGATTATGTAAATACTCATGTTGGTTAGCATCAAAGACCTCTTCATGGGGTTGATTTTGATCATATATTGGTTGATATTGAGATTGACCAGGGATGGGAGGGTGGAAAACATGATAGGACTACTACTAGTTTGTTGTTACAGGGACATTTGGTATAAGACCAACAAGTTGCTCTGTGTGAGTTGGCTAGTAAGAGGGTATACATGCATGATTTTCATGGAATGGTGGTTAATTGGATTTTTCATGATATGCTAGGTGATATGACATGTTTATTCATTCAAAAGCTTTAAAATGAGCAAAAAACAAATTTACTTGAATCTAACCAGCACTTGATCATACAAAAACTAGTAAAACTTCTTGGAGTCACTGGGTATGTAAAGAAAATGCCTCGAAAAGGCTGAAACTACTATTGTACACACCAAGAAACAACAATAAACTATGTAAAATGAATTGAAAAATAGTTCATAGTCTCACCATGCATGCCAAAATTATTAGTGATCCAAATCTACACCCCTTATGCCAAGCTGTGAAAGAACTTAGTAGTTTTTGATGTAACATGGGACTACTTTTAGGCTGTGGGTGTCCTATTTTGAAAGCAGGCCTCAATATTATGGGCTGGCTCCCCTTTTGATGGTGTCACCTAAACTATTCCTTGCTAGGAAAAGGGGAAAAAGAAGCATGAAAAGAAAAATAACCCCTATGATGATGCACCTAATGTGTTTTCCTCAAACTTACACAGCTACTTTTAAACACAACAATGATCAACAACTTAACAGTGGCTTACACAACTCAAAACTCCATATGTCTTTGCATCAATATTTCACAACAAGGCTAAAAATGTCAAGGAAAACATCTAGAAGGAAGAAAAATACATCTTCACAACTTAGACTCTTTCCTAAACTAACTCAACACATGTTATGACACACAAGTTCATATTAACTACATAAAGGAAAAGAAAACAAGACAAAATCAAAAGGAAAAATAATTCTGCCATAAGATTTCATCAACCATTTCTAAAGATTTCACAATAAAACAACATAATGAGAAGGAAAAATAGATTAACTTATTAATCAAAAGGTGTTACACTACCGCATAAGTCTACAAATATAAGTTACAATGTTGCTATGCCCGAAAAAAAATCAAAAAAGCTACAATGCATGCAAAGAAAGAAAGAACCCTAAAAACTCGTTGAAGATACTAGCCATCTTGAAACAACTTCCCACACAAGCCCTTCTAGAAACCCTAGGATGAAGCACAAAAGCCAAAATGGAAGCTTCCAAAAACACTCCAAAAGTCCTCCAAATGCAAAAAAGTAAAGCTAAGTCCAAGGTCACACTGAAGTATGACAAAACAAACTCCAAAACAGTCAAAACAAGCCTTCCACACTTTCTCCATGTTGACAAGTCATCACCAAATCTGTAGATGCCTCCAAACTGGCTAAGTCACACTTTTGGAGTGAAAACATGTCCTCAACCACACTTCATGACTTCAACACATGTTTTTTATATTTTGCATTAAAATAACATTTAAACTCAAGTGATTTATAAATTATCACTTAGGTTAAATGTTTTACATTTTTCATAATAAATGCAAAATAATAATCATTCTTCAATCACCCTCCTTGAAATACATCAATACCATCACTCCAAATGTTTGAAAAAAATATGAGCCAATCTCACACCCTCCATTTTAAAGATATATTGACAAAGTGATTTAACCAATTTCACTTGGTCAACATCTTAAATTTCCAAATGTATGCAAAAAGGGCCAATGGTTCGGCCTTTTATGAGTGATCAAAGAATTTTTATTTTTAAGTCTTTGAAAGACTTAGAAAATTCAAAAGTCAATGAAAGAATCAAATGAATGTGTGGTTTTCAAAATGAAGCATAAGGAAAAATTGCCTAAGTCATGAGATTAAGGACCCAACCACACAACACATTAAAATGTGTTTGCATATTTTAAAAGATAAGGAAAAAATTCCTTAGCCGTCCACCATAGGGTCTCAAACCCTAAAAAAAAGCAATGAGAAAATAAAAAAAAAGAAAAGGAAATTCATTTGATTCAAACTCTATGGAAGAAACTTATGCCACCATAGAGTTTTGGAGAGAGCACCACAGACATGATTTTCTTGGCCGACTCTGGCAAATCTCAAGTGATTTCAACAGAAAACAAAAGGTATTTGTTCCATTTTGAGAAAAATCTGCATTTTTTCCCTATTTCAAAGGCTATTTCATGAGTTAAATGTCACGGCCCAAGAACATTTTCTAATCATTTTATTGCTTCATTTTTCTCTGTGGATATTTTCCTTTGCTTCTAGTGCCATGAGGTTCCAATTTAGCTTTGAGAATGCATCTCTAATAGAGACTTTTGGAGGAAAAGGTCACAGCCAATCTGGGTAAGCAACTTCAGTCACTCTCTCACATTTTTTAAGGATAAAAGACTCGAAACTGAGCCATTATAGCATAAAGAATGAATACTCCCTTTGCATTTTGTATTTCTCATGCATATCATACATATATTCTAAAAAAATGAAACATTTCCTGTAAGAAATTTTGATAGTTCTTCATTACAGGCCATGGCCTCCATTTTACATATTCATATTCTGTACAAAACAAGATGATGTTTCTTTGCAGCTCCAGAGCATGACTTTTATCGTTTCTTGCAGATATTTGAAGCTTTTTTTTACTGGGTTACCCAAAAACTTACGCCTCTATACATTTTCCACTCCACATATTTCCATCAATATGGCCATGGCTCGACCTACACTTCTCCTTCATGGCTAACCTGGGTTGTAAGCTCAATTGTACATTTATCATCAACATGTATAATCCTATGTTTGTTTTGTGCATTCTGGGTTTTCACCTAGCCTTATGGCCGAGGGTTTGATTCTACATAGCCATCTCTAGGTTTCATGTTGTCACTGTATTCACTTCAAATTCAAAAAGCATATGAAAATTCTTGTCTAATTGTGGTCTTATTCTGCCTTCAACTTGATGCTACCTTAGTTAGACCTCCTGTACTTACATAGAGCATTGTTGACATTAGGACGGTCACTTGGAAATATTGAATAATCACCCAAAAGAATAAGTGAATGTTGTGTTTTATGTTTTGATGAGCACCATAAAGATCTTAAAAGACATTTGTGCTTTGCACCTACTCATGTTGTTCATTTCTATCAAACAAAAATTTACTTCATTTTATATTGTAGCTACTTCTTTTAGAAGGATTAAAATCATTCATTTTAAACATGTTGCTTTGTCCTTTTAATCTCCATGTCTTTTATCATCAACCATGCTCTTCTTTGTATCCTAAACCTTACTTTTAGCATATCACATGATCTTTACGAAGTGTACATGATACATGTGTCTCCATTATTCTCATGCATTGATATCAATGAATTTTCAAGGCAACACCATTCCTTAGAACATTTTGATGCATTTTCTTTACAACTCATACATTGCTGCTTGGAACAACATGTTGATGAGATAGCCTTGATCATGCATATACTATAACATTGATCATCGTACTCTACATGACAGCCTCGATTACATTTGTTGGATTCATGTTGTGCCAATAATAGCAATATCAATGCTTTTTCTTTAATTTTGATGCAAGGATACTATTGTTCATTCTTTGTGTTTTCCTTGACCAATATATATCATTTGGCGAAAGTGACCTAAAAAATCCCATTATCAATAACCGGGATGTGTGTTTGCTTGAGTAAAACCATAAGGAGATAAATAAGATATATTACCTCTGTAATGTATCAGGAAGTTAGAAACTTGGAAAATTATAGTGATCTCTCTCATGATTGCTTCTGGAAATAAGTTTTTACACTCTTATGACACATGATTTCCCCTTATCATTATTATGTAATATGATTGCCTCCTTGTATTTATTGTCTCTATTTGATCATGGCTCATTGGCATAAAAAAAAACAATTGTGAGCATACCTCACTTCTCCATTCCTTCGTGTGTTTGAATGACTAGAACTTTTGTGAAGATAACCATTACTTGCACCATTCCTTACTATTCTTGTGCTCTATATTGTGGAGATTTTAATGTTCCCTAATGTCACTATGGATTTCCCACTGTAGACTACCTCTTTAGTGTCTCTCTTAAGTTTTCCTTGCCTCTATTGTTGCGGACTTGCCTTTGTTGCCTCTTGACCTCCATGCTCTATTTATGGGACACCACTCTCTATCTACATTTGAAGGATGACCTCGTAGGATTTTAAATTGCTAACGTCTGGTCCTTTTGTTTCACTTGAAATTCTTATATGAGCATCTCTCATTGTTTCATTTTGTTTGCAAAAGCAGGGGACTTTCTAATCTTAGTTTGCATTACTCCATATAGGATGGATGCTTCCCTATCTTTTGATGCCCCTACTATGGTATTGGTGATTGTTGATGACTGAGCTTAGCCTTTTATAATTGTCATTATGATGGTAGGAAGATTTATTACTATGATTTTCCTAGACTTATCACCTTGAACAAGGATTTTGTGATGAGATTTCTACCATTTCTCAACATCTCTACCAAGTGCCCTTGCTTGTCTTCATGTCCCATATTTCTGTGACACTGTACCCCTCACATGGATTAGACTTTCATCGAATTCTATCTCGCTTTTGTTTGCTTGGACAAAGGGTCTATTGGAATGCAAAGGAAACACTATGCACTATGACCGATGGAACTTATGTATTTGTTTCGTTATTCATTATCTTGACCTTGGATTTCCATTGGTCCATGATCGCTGCTTTTTACCATGAGACTTGGAACTCATGTTATGAATACTTTATGTAATTTAATGCATTGCAATGTTATACTTCACCGCAACTCACATATCGTCATGAAGGGAAATCATTGTGAAACCCTTTGATCCTATGAATCTATCATCACAAATACCTTGTTAACACAACGTAGGAATCTCTTCACTGTTTCATTATCACCACCCAGGCTTCCTCGCATTTTTCTCCCTAAATTTGCATCTATGTCTTTAATTGTGACAGTCCTTTATGTTGGATGCCCCCTAAAAAAATCATTGTGACTACTTCATAAGGCTACCCCCATTCTCTTCATAGTTGATGATCTAGTTGTCTTGTCTTTTGATCATGAGCAACACATGAACACCGTCTCCTCACCTTGATCAATCCTAGTGGGTAGACACATGTCACCTATGTTGGTGACCTGAAAGCTCACCATCCTAATGGATGTGTGGTTGTACAATAGGGTTAAGGTGAGAGGGACTTGAAAATACCTTGGATTGTTCCCTCTTGCTGCCCCATGTACTTCATGATGATTTCAAGCATGCCTTGATTCCTACTTCATTATTTAAGAGATGCATAATTGAACTTGATGCATTTTGAATTTGATAATGAAAGTTGATCAACTGGTGTGATTCCATATTGATTTAATGCATTAATAGCATGTATATCTTTGATCAAGTTTCTCAATTTCCTATTCCTCTTAAAACATCAGATGGCAACATGCTGAGCTCTACCCTCGTGGGAGCTACATTTACCCCACATGCTAGAATTAGTTGAATTAGAATAGTAACAAGACTTGTCCTAAATCTGCACAAGGAACAAAAAGTTAGATAAACAAAGCATATCATAGGTGTGTTTGATCACTTCTTTCTTGTTTTTAGGGACATTTATGGTATGTTGCTTATTTAATGCATCTAGAGATCAGTTTATACATGCATAGGTGAATGTTCATGTAAGGTTTGAGATATTTCATTGCCTAGAGAATTGCTCTAACATCATTGTTATTGCCAAATGCAGGAACTAGGAGCACTGTGGAGCTAGGAAAGACACAAGTAGCTTGGGGGCAGCAGCAAGACAAGATGACACATCCAAAACTAGTCATTCTCAGGCAATGACTGGTCTCTCTCCTTATATGCACATTTGTATTTTTTTACTTATTCATGTATATTAGCTTCTTTATTTTCATTTAATAAGTAAAGTTAGTCCCTTGGATTGTGAGGGACATGTACATCTTCATGATTATGGTTAATCATTTAAATGTTTAAATGAAAACACCAAAAGAATAAACACTATGTTACCTGATTTCAGCTAAAATCTAAAAATTAGGTAACATTTTTGGTGACATCTGCTATATATTTTTCAGAAAAACATCTTGATCAGTTGCCTAAAGCTTATCCATTGGGCACAAAGTCACTCAGAAAACTAACACCACTTGAAAACAACATTGTAAGCTATTGTAACTCGCTAAACTAGCAAGAGACATTTTGAAAACCTATTGAAAACCCAACACTGCATAATGATAACTACCTAACTATGCTAAAAAGCACTTAAATTAGAAATGCATCTGAAATGAAACTTCACTAACCTACACTGTGCTTAAAACAACACTTAGGGAAATGAAAACTGCATCTGAACTAAAAACTCTACACTAACTCTAACCAAAAAAGAAGCTAGTCAAACAAACCCATTAATAGGCTAACTGAAATAACACCCCTTTTTATTCAGCAACTGATGCATTACATGATTATGCATTGCTGAAAGAACATGAAACATATGCAGATATTCAAAAGACTGTTGCAATGTTTCATGAAAGATGTAAAGAAACTCACTTACACCTTGATCTCGATCATTCCTATTGTTGTCCTGAATTGGAAACGTGAGTTGAATTCGATCACCTCCAGCTGCAACTCAAAAATTAGCTTCTTCTTCAATTGCATCCTCATACTTAGGTGCAATCATGACCTCTAGTACTTCAGTATCCTTTGAACTGGCTAACAATCTAATGGGGTAGCCTCTTGAAATAACAAAGGTTGAACTACCTATGTTGGTTTCACCTTTATCAATTGCTTCTTGAACCTCACTTTTTGGTTGAGAAGGGCTATTTCATGTGAATCAAATGGAATCATGATTTCTCTATCTATGTGGTTATGTTGCTCACACTCTTCAAATTCAGTCAGTGATGGCTTGGCATCAAGCTTAGACCAGAATTCCTCTACTATGCTTGAGAATGTATCTTCATCTAGCTCATGATTATTTATCTCATGCTAAACAAGTTCCTCTTCAACTTTATAATAATTCTCAAGACTCATGTACCTCTGAAATCAATGTGTTGCTTCACATTTCCTTCCTTTTGGTGAACATGCTCAAGCAAACCAACTTCTTTACCTTTTGAGACAAGGTTGTCCCCATTTGCTTCTTGATGGACCAACACCTTGTTAAAGTGAGCTTCCTCCTCTTGTTGTCTGAAACTTGATAATGATGTTAGCACAAGCATAGTGTCCTCATCATCATCAACATAGAATGGAATTTCATTAAGCATATCAGTCGTTATCTCATTACTCTGCTCAAAACCAGGCACCGATGTTAGTTCAATTAAGCACTGCTCATCTTCACCTATAAATTTTGGAAGTTCATCAAATAAACAAACATAAATCTAAACTTGAACATCCTTTCCTTCTTCAACTATCTGTTGTCCCACCTTTTTCTCCTCTCTAGAAGATTGTTTGACCTCTAAATTCGAAACAAATGATTTTAGATTATCCCGAAAAAGGTCATCTTCATCCTCATTTTTTCTTTCCAGTGAAGGAAGGCTAATTTTTACCTTATCACAACCCAATTGAGATGCCAACACATCAAAGTTTTGAGCCTCCTCCTATTGTATTTAATTTGATGTGGCTATGATTTGAATTTCATTTTCTTCATTGTTCACAAACAGTGGCAATTCATTAAATGAAGCAATTAGAATATGAGAACCATTAATTATTTGTTGATCTCTATCCTACTGCTCTTCATCTGCAACCTCATTTTCCTCTGTTATGACATTTGATTTATCATTCCAAAGCTCTTGTTCAAACATAACAACAGCTAAATGATTTGTTTCTTCCTTTAAAAGCATCTCTTTTTTAGGTTGTTCTGGAACATAAGGGGTTGGTTGAGTCTCCTTAATAGGTTCTTCACAAGGATGTACTTGTTCAATAAAGGGTTCTTGAACAGAAGGAGGACTCCTAAAACTTGGAAAATAAAATTCTCTAGGCTACTCTACAGGTTGAGCTTGCTTAAGGACATGTTCTTGAATTGAAATAGGATTTCTAAAACTTGGGAACTCAAATCTAACAGGTTGAAGAGGTTCACCTTTTTTGAAGCTTGGAATATTGGACTTGGGAACCCCTTCATTGATAGGATTATTCAATATTATAGGAAGAGTTGAGTTGAAACTAGGAATGGAAGTTTCATACCTTAGTTGGCATTGATAATCTAAATAAGATTGACTACTTTGCACCTAAGAAAACAAAGAATTCATTTGCTCCTCTTTAGCAGCTATCTCTCCTAGATTTTCCTCGAACTGCCTTCTTATTGTCACTCGCTCTTGATCATAAACAAAAAATGGATCAACCAACTCTTGTTACTGCAAGATAATTCTTTTATGCTTCTTGATGTCAACCAACATCCAATACATATGTGAGAAAACCTTACTAGCATCACTAATCTTCATATGTTCAAGCTTTTGGCTTAAAGCCTAGAACACATGGTTAAGTTTTTGGATCAAATCCAATACATTCTAGTAAGGGTGCTCTTGACGCTGATTATGTAAATACTCATGTTGGTTAGCATCAAAGACCTCTTCATGGGGTTGATTTTGATCATATATTGGTTGATATTGAGATTGACCAGGGATGGGAGGGTGGAAAACATGATAGGACTACTACTAGTTTGTTGTTACAGGGACATTTGGTATAAGACCAACAAGTTGCTCTGTGTGAGTTGGCTAGTAAGAGGGTATACATGCATGATTTTCATGGAATGGTGGTTAATTGGATTTTTCATGATATGCTAGGTGATATGACATGTTTATTCATTCAAAAGCTTTAAAATGAGCAAAAAACAAATTTACTTGAATCTAACCAGCACTTGATCATACAAAAAATAGTAAAACTTCTTGGAGTCACTGGGTATGTAAAGAAAATGCCTCAAAAAGGCTGAAACTACTATTGTACACACCAAGAAACAACAATAAAATGTGTAAAATGAATTGAAAAATAGTTCATAGTCTCACCATGCATGCCAAAATTATTAGTGATCCAAATCTACACCCCTTATGCCAAGCTGTGAAAGAACTTAGTAGTTTTTGATGTAACATGGGATTGCTTTCAGGCTGTGGGTGTCCTATTTTGAAAGCAGGCCTCCATATTATGGGCTGGCTCCCATTTTGATGGTGTCACCTAAACTATTCCTTGTTGGGAAAAGGGGAAAAAGAAGCATGAAAAGAAAACTAACCCTTATGGTGATGCACCTAATGTGTTTTCCTCAAACTTACACAGTTTCTTTTAAACATAGGAATGATCAACAACTTAGCAGTGGCTTACACAACTTAGAACTCCATATGTCTTTGCATCAGTATTTCATAACAAGGCTAAAAATGTCAAGGAAAACATCTAGAAGGAAGAAAAATACATCTAAGTCACAACTTAGACTCTTTCCTGAACTAACTCAACACATGTTATGACTTGCAAGTTCATATTAATTGCATAAAGGAAAAGAAAACATGATAAAATCAAAAGGAGAAATAATTCTGCCATAAGATTTCATCAACCATTTCTAAATATTTCACAATAAAACAATATAATGAGAAGGAAAAATAGATTAACTTATTAATCAAAAGGTGTTACACTACTGCATAAGTCTGCAAATATGAGTTACAATGTTGTCCTATGCCCGAAAAAATATCAAAAAAGCTACAATGCATGCTGGAAGAAAGAAAAGAACTCCTGAAAAAAACTCAAGTTTGAAGATACTTAAGCCATCTTGAAACAACTTCCCACACAAGTCCTTCTAGAAACCCTAGGTCGGATGAAGCACAAAAGCCAAAATGGAAGGTTCCAAAAACACTCCAAAAGTCCTCCAAATGCAGAAAAGTAAAGCTAAGTCCAAGGTCGCACTGAAGTGTGACAAAACAACCTCCAAAACAGTCAAAACAAGCCTTCCACACTTTCTCCATGTTGACAAGTCATCACCAAATCTGTTAGATGCCTCCAAACTGGCTAAGTCACACTTTTGGTGTGAAAGTATGTCCTCAACCACACTTCATGGCTTCAACACATGTTTTTTATATTTTGCATTAAAAATAACATTTAAACTCAAGTGATTTATAAATTATCACTTAGGTTAAATGTTTTACATTTTTCATAATAAATGCAAAATAATAATCATTCTTCAATCACCCTCCTTGAAATACATCAATACCATCACTCCAAATGTTTGAAAAAAATATGAGCCAATCTCACACCCTCCATTTTAAAGATATATTGACAAAGTGATTTTGCCAATTTCACTTGGTCAACATTTTAAATTTTCAAATGTATGCAAAAAGGGCCAATGGTTCGGCCTTTTATGAGTGATCAAGGAAATTTTTTTTTTTAATTCTTTGAAAGACTTAGTAGATTCAAAAGTCAATGAAGGAATCAAATGAATGTGTGGTTTTCAAAATGAAGCATAAGGAAAAATTGCCTAAGTCATGAGCTTAAGGACCCAACCACACAACACATTAAAATGTGTTTGCATATTTTAAAAGATAAGGAAAAAATTCCTTAGCCGTCCACCATAGGGTCTCAAACCTTAAAAAAAAGCAATGTGAAAATGAAAAAAAAGAAAAGGAAATTCATTTGATTCGAGCTCTGTGGAAGAAACTTATGTCGCCATAGAGTTTTGGAGAGAGCACCACATACATGATTTTCTTGGCCGACTCTGGCGAATCTCAAGTGATTTTGACATAAAACAAAAGGTATTTGTTCCTTTTTGAGAAAAATCTTCATTTTTTCCCTCTTTCAAAGGCTATTTCATGAGTTAAATGTCACGGCCCAAGAACATTTTCTAATCATTTTATTGCTTCATTTTTCTTTGTGGATATTTTCCTTTGCTTTTAGTGCCATGAGGTTCCACATTTAGCTTTGAGAATGCATCTCTGATAGAGATTTTTGGAGGAAAAGGTCACATCCGATCTGGGTAAGCAACTTTAGTCACTTTGTCACAATTTTTTGAGGATAAAAGACTCGAAACTGAGCCATTATAGCATAAAAAATGAGTAATCCCTTTGCATTCTATATTTCTCATGCATATCATACGTATATTCTAAAAAAATGAAACATTTTCTGTAAGAAATTTTGATACTTCTTCATTACAAGCTGCCGCCTCCATTTTACATATTCATATTTTGTGCAAAACAAGATGATGTTTCTTTGTAGCTCTAGAGCATGACTTTTATTGTTTCTTGCAGATATTTCAAGCTTGTTATTACTAGGTTACCCAAAAACTTACGCCTTTATACATTTTCCACTCCACATATTTCCATCAAGATGGCGATGCCTCGGCCTGCACTTCTCCTTCATGGTTGAACTATGTTTTAAGCTTAACTGTACATTTATCATCAACATGTATCATCCTTGCATATTTTGTGCATTCTGGGTTTTCACCCAGCCTTATGGCTGAGGGTTTGATTCTTCGTAGCCAAATCTAGGTTTCATGTTGTCATTGTATTCACTTCGTGTTCAAAAAGCATATGAAAATTCTTGTCTAATTGTGGTCTTATTCTGTCATTCTATTGCATTTATTGAAGAGAAACATAGTTGCATTTGCTTTGTAGTTGCATTCTTCATCTTGATGGTACCTTAGATAGACCTTCTGTATTTACATAGAGCGTTGTTGACTTTGAGATGGTCACTTGGAAATATTGAATAATAACCCAAAAGAATAAGTGAATTTTGTTTTTTATTTTTTGATGACCACCATAAATATCTTAAAAGACCTTTGTGCTTTGCACCTACTCATGTTTTTCCTTTCTTTCAATAAAAAATTTACTTCATTTTATATTGTAGCTACTTCTTTTAGAAGGATTACAATCATTTCTTTTAAACATG
>VDFB02325321.1:0-43189 GCA_007258455.2 Sequoia sempervirens
CTTCTTGACCTAATTGAATAATTGTAGACACTTTTTTCTCACCGCATCAAGTAATCTAACACATGAAAGCTCGCACTACACTTCTCAAATTTTCACTCTATAACTTTGCAATTTACATCATACTTTTCTATCTCTTCTATCACCCAATCCATCAACAACTCAACTCATATTTATTCCATCTTCAACCTTGAAACCTTTCTCCAAGGTTAGCTATGCACCTCAACCATGCAAATTCAAATTAGGCCAACACCAAAACATTCCCACGGTGGAAAGGAATGTAGGAAGACCACAAAACCACTTAGCTAGGACCTAAATCCATCCTTACACATCATTCCATGCTTCCACAAACAATTAAACATGTTCATAAGTAGTGTAAACACCAAGGTCAGTCGTTACCCATGTAAACACCATTAAGCTTGTAAGTACACACTTCCTTTAATCCAAAAATTGTGGACAACAAATTTCACTTGAACACACTTTGGAATATTCCACAAACACCTTGAAATCCAACAAACTCCTTCACAACAACTTTCACTTGAAGAATGTACACACCTAGTACACTCAAATAATTCTACCATACACTATAACTTAAGAAACATACTTCCTTATCTCCAAACCACGAACCACTTTGTATGAAGAAAGATACCAATACTATCAACACTCCTTCAAATCTACAAGACCTGAAACATAAATTTTGAGAAACACTGAGCATAAACATTTCTCCCAAACACCTCTGCAATACACAGCTCACACTCTGGTGAACACAACTTCTTTTGTATAATGATCCAACACACCAAATTTTGGATACAACACCTTTGAACATATATGATCAACATATCTAAAGCACATAGGAAAATATTCAACCTAGAAGAAATGTGGAGCAACCCAAGAACACAACCCTACAACCCATAACACCACTGCAACACACTATTTCTTTTTTTTATCAAATTTTATCAAAAGCACTTAGAAACCAAGCACTAGATACACATCCTCATCATCTTCAGTACTTCCTTAACCCAATTGAACTAACTACAACATAACAACTCAACCATAGATCACATAAGCGTATCACAACAACACTAGAGGTTGAAATTAGTAGCTTTACTAATGACAACATAATACAACTAATCAAAGTATGGATAACATCAACTACTCTCACAAAATATCACATAATAATATTCTTTTTACTCCTTATACAGTTGATACTAATGACAACACAAGCTTGTTGACATCAATGACAACACCAATATGTTCATACTTGCAACAATCTCCCCCTTTTTTATTGATGCAAACACATGATGTGAAAAATAATCAAAGACACAATAGCTCTGAATATCAACATACTGAAATACTTCACATTAATTCTCCCTTTACTCAACTAGATTATTACTCTTTCTCCCTTGACAACTTTACCACATGACTCTCTTCTCCCCCTAAATAACTTATCTTTTTCACATGATTCTCTCTCCCCCTTTGAAATCAATGGTAAACAACAAAATTGTATCACTTATTCTCCCCCTTTGACATCAATCAACCTTCTCACACCTTTTTTGCAGCAATCTTTCCTTTACTACTCTGTACACTCCCCCTAAGGAGCACACACCAAAGTGTACCAAATAAGCTACTATTGCACAATGACAACACACACCCTTCTGAGTGCAACAACAAACATTTATACTACCTACTCCCTCTGAGAGGTAACCACCAACATCAGTCCAGAAAAAAGAATGAATCTTGAGATCCACTGGATTGATGCATCTCCTTGTGCATCTAGTTCAAAGAAGTAGGGGAAATAACCCCCAACTTCTCTCGGAGATACTCAAAAGTATCCTTAGGAAGAGCCTTAGTGAATATATCAGCAATCTGATCCTTTGTAGGAACATATTCAAGCTTCACTTCATTTTCCATAACCTTCTCTCTTAGAAAGATACTGAATTGAGATATGTTTTGTCCTTGAATGCATTACTAGGTTATTTGAAATATTGATTGCACTTGTATTATTGCAGAATATAGAAATAGGCTCATCATACACCACTCAGATATCCTTCAATATTTTCCTCAACTATAACACTTGTGTGCAACAAGATACTACTACAATCCACTCAGCCTCTGCAATAAATAAAGAAACTA
The DNA here is from genome assembly GCA_007258455.2 of Sequoia sempervirens. NCBI lineage: Eukaryota > Viridiplantae > Streptophyta > Pinopsida > Cupressales > Cupressaceae > Sequoia > Sequoia sempervirens. Next base: position 2,131 of record VDFB02325321.1, read on the forward strand.
AATGTGGTTTCTTTCTTAGCCATGATACCAATCTACATCCAAGAAAGAATGCACCACCACTTGTACACTTTTTATGTCATCTACACAACCAACCCAATCTACATCTGTGTAAGCACTCAAGGTGATATCAGTATCCTTTGGATACCATAAGCCATGATTCAGAGTGCCCTTCAAGTATTTGAATATTCTTTTTACTATTGCAACATGTGATTCTCTAGATCTTCTTAAAATCTAGCTACAAGACAAATTGCATGCATGATATCCAGTCTAGTAGAATTTAGATATAGCAGTCCACCAATCATTGATCTATACTTTCTCTAATCAGCCTTAGGAGATTCATCATTCTTGCTCAACTTGCAACTAGTAACCATAGGAGTACATATTGGTTTAGAATCTTCCATTCCAAGCTTCTTCAACATTTCTTTGGCATACTTTGATTGTGAAATGAAAAATCCTTTATCTATTTGATTGATTTGTAGCCCAAAGAAATTTATCTCCCCAAACATGGACATCTCAAACTCATTTTGCATCGCTTTTGCAAACTTTTTACACAACTTTATTTCCTCCAAAAATTATGTCATCAACATATACAACCACAATTAAAATTTGATCCTTTTCAACTTTAAAGTAAATATTGCTATCTATGGTACCTTTATTGAATCCTTGTTGTATCAAGTACTTGTCCAACCTTGCATACCAAGCTCTAGGAGCTTGCTTCAGTCCATATAATGTCTTCTTCAATTTGCAAACCATATTTGATTTGTCTGATAACTGAAATCCTTCTTATTGTTCTATGTATACTTCTTCCAACTCTCCATTCAAGAAAGAAAACTTCACATCCATTTGGTAAACTTTGAAATTCCTATGCACTGCAAAAGCCAAAAACATTATGATAGCTTTCATTCTTGCCACTGGAGTAAATGTCTCCTCAAAATCTATTCCTTCAACTTGTGAGTAGTCTTTACACACAAGTCTTGCCTTGTTTCTTACCACTTCTCCATTCTCACTTAGTTTTCTTTTGAACACCCATTTAGTTCCAATTATATTTTTGTTTGCAAGTCTTGGGAAAAGTTTCCAAATCTAATTCTTCTCAATCTATAGTAGTTCTTTCATAGCATTTATCCAATGTTCATCTTTGCATGCCTCAATTACTATTTTAGGTTCAACTTCAGAAAGTAAACACAGATTTACCTCTTCTTTAGTATCTTTCCTTCGTGTCAATACACCTTTTATTTTGTCTCCAATGACCTATTCTTTAGAATGATTCTTTTGTACATACTTAGAGGTTCTAGGGGTCTTTTTCAGAGCTTCTTCCTCTTCAATTTGTACTTCCTTTTCCTTATCTATTTCTTCTTCTCTGCAAGTAGGCTCATTTGATTAATATCCATCTATCACTATTGAATTCTTCTAAAAATATTCATCAACTTTGACACTTGCACTCTCAACAATCTTTCTCAATCTCCTATAGCATCTATAGGTTTTGCTTCTAGTAGAATATCCAAGGAAGATACCTTCATCATAACTTGCATTAAACTTTCATAAGTTTCTTCATCTTTTTTGATGTAGCATTTCCTTCCAAATGCCCCGCACTAACTCATTTGACTGCAAAATCCAACGAAAATGTCTGACGAAATATGTAAAATTTGATGTTCGTCGAGTGCTTGTAAAATTTGATGTGTAATTTTCAATTTTTTGAAATTTTATCCCCGACATTCATCAAAATTTAGATGAACCTGGGGTTCGTCGAAATTTCGGCTATCATTTTCGTCGAATTTTCGACAAACATGAAAAATAGAAAAAAAATCAAATTGTGGCCAACATAAAGAAAAGTGAGTTTGCGCCTGATTTATTGCGACAGTGTTTTTCTCTACTTGAGACAACTTGTGGAGAACTAAGAACGATTTTCTTGGGAAAAATCAGAAAAAATTCAAGAAGATATCATCGGGTTGAGGGTAGTCATTGTCTTTTTGCAGAATTCAGTTGTGAAGTTAGATTTGCAGTTTCAAGTTTGAAAATCATATTTTAAAACAACATCTCATCAGATTTCATTTTTAGAGGTTAAGGGTTTTGAGAATTTCATTTCCAGATTTTGTTGTGTGGAATCACCATAAGATCACAACCAAGGAACAGATTCTTGTGACTGTAATTATGTGATCCATAACTCTATTGGTCATGTGGCACAGTTGTGATATAACAAATACAGGATGAATTCATGTGTGACCCAAGTTTAATGTGGCTATGTTGTGATAGAAATGGAGGCACTCATATAATGTAGTTAATTCAGGTTGTATAATGTAGGTGTCAATCATCATTAGATGCATTCAGGCTGTCTCGAGTTTAACAGGTTAGGATGTAATTATAGCATAATCGAAGAGTGATTACATCTTGCTGCAATAAAGAGCCTATAACTCTGGTTGATATGCAGAGTGGTTGTGTTATATCAATTATGTAGTGCATTCAAGCACAACCCATGTTTAATGGGCTATTCTAGAGAGTGGTCAAGATTTTTTAAACCTTATGAATATTACTTGACATATATTTGCATAATCTCAAATTCCTTCAGAGGCTTTTGAAGTATCAATGTATCCTATATAGGGTTTAGAATGATTTATTTTAATTAAAAAAATAAATAAATGATGTATTTCCCTGTAATAGAATAATGTGGAGATCTCCTAAATCTTCCCCAGCACACTATCCTCTTTGGCACTGTATTCATTACTCCAGCTACTAGGGTTTTGCATGTGACATCTTTAATATCTTCATGACCGTGGCTTTTAAATAGATCTCAGTCTTTGCTTTAATCCTTTTCATGGTAACCCTTGAGTTCCATAATCCACCTTCAATCTCTTCTAAGAACGTTGTCTTAAGCTAGACTGCATAGTATGCATATAAAGCAAGTCCTTCATACCTGCCATTGTTCCAAACCACCACTCACTGCCTTGCTTAAAATGTTGCCTCCATAAGCACAATAGCATGTTTTAAAATCATGGTTGCCAGTGATTGACCATTAAGGTCACCACTTTCATCATGAAGATACAATGAGATTTTTGTCTTCAAACTCAAGGCATTATGGAAGATAACATTGTAAATTGTTTGTTGTGTACGATTCGATTTTCTTGCACATTTACTGCTTTGCTAACTTCCTTTAAGACTGGGTATTGCACCCTCAGCTGCAATCTCAAACAACTCACTCACTATCACTTGAAGATTCCTTTCATGAGCATCCTTCTATAAAATCAAACTATGCCCTATAGACTGCCTACTTACTACAGGGGACTCATTGTTTCATGGTATTGTAGTTCTTAAGATCCTTCAACCTTATTGACACTACTTCATAGTCCACAAGATATTATTCACTATTCTCCCATCTTTGATGAGTCTCAAAACACTGCTCAAACATGCAATCCACTACCTCCATTATACATTAATGGCTAAGAAGAAACATTGAACCTATGATCACCACTGTTACTTCATTTGGACAGTCATTCCCTAGTTGCATTTGCCTTGTCTAACACTACCAAAAGCATTTGAAAAATCCTTAAGGTCAGCAAGGGGGTAAGGAAACTCATTGTTAAAATCTCCACTTTACTATGCAAGGTTTGAGCTTTATTATCTTGTCACTGCTCAACCTCTTTTTGACTGTCACATCTCAAGTGACTGTCATTCTTCTTACCGTAGATTGCATTTACAAATGTCACTAAGCTATATAGTGTGCTTGTTATTGGCTACAATCTTTAGATTGCAATATTTTGTTTTAGCTACAATGTCTCAATCTTTCTGGTATTGCAACCTCACTAATCCTCTATAGTTATTGTTTATATTTCTATGGAGGGCTAGGGTTTGTACCCTAATCATGCTCTTACCAATGCTTCTATTGTTTTTTATTAGGACTCTCTCAATGTTGAGGGCCCTAGGGATAAGCTCGTCATAAGAAGTGACACATTGCATCTTTAACTAAAAGGATAAATCTGTATTGACATTAGCAATGATGATTCTGACTTGTTGCTCCTTAGGGATGGGTCACTTGCTCTTACTAGCTCGCTACCTCCATTGTTGTAGGAATTTTGTGATCAAGTTCAATATTCTGATTTTAGGAGTCTTAACGGTTGGAAATCATAGTAAAATCATAATTTAATAAGTTTTGGAATTAGCATTTTAAAGTGTTTTTGGGGTCATTAACTTCGACTATCTTCTCTTTTCAGGGGTGGTTGCATGCCAAATTTTTTTGGTGTAAAATATCAGAATTATTAGATAATGTTACCTATCTATGAATAAAAATTATTGGAGTGTGAGTTTGATATTTTTTGAAGATCTAAATAGTCAAGCTTGGTAAAGAAAAATCATGTCAGATAATATTAGTCCAGAACAAAATGAAGAGACACTTGATAGATTGTGGGCTAGATTGAAAAGAAAGGGTGATGGGAAATGTTATTGTCCTTGCAATAATTGCAAGGGCTTAAAGATGAGATGACTTTTAATCACAACAATTGAGAAACATTGTAGGCAGCATGGTCACATTGAAGGAGGGCATGATTATCATCCATTGGTAAGTTGTTCATTATATGTGTTTATATTGATTGAATTTGTAAATGTTTATATCATTTTAACATTTTATATATATATATATATAATCACACGATCATGATCATGGTTTATTTGTGTCAATCATTATTATAAAGGTGGGGGCACCTAGGAGATGATATGGATTATCATGGCCCGAAGAATGTGGTTTTGCAAGTGGACGAACATGGAGCTATGAATATCAAAGATGAAGTTAATGATCCTATGGAAGAAGATGATCATGCACCAGAAAACATAGTTGAAGATGATGGTACGAATACATTGATCCATAACACATTTAGTGGCAGAGCTGATCATGATGATCAAGATGACTTTGATGATGTTCATGATTTACCTGTACTTGAGAAGGCATACGAGCCCCTTTATGAAGGCTCTGAAACAACTCTTCTCTCTGATGTATTGTTGTTGTTGAACTTGAAGGTTATGAATGGTTTATCAAACATAGCAATCTCACGGATGTTAAGGTATGTCATTTATGTCATCTTTTTTCATCTATTTTAATTGTTGTTATTTCATCACTAGTAAATAAAGGATGAAATATGTACCATTAATATTCTTTATATGAACAAATTATTTTTTGTTGTAGATTGATTGGTGAATTTTTGCTACCACCATCAAATATTTTACCTTGCTCATACCGAGATTTATGTGCCATTATGAAAGATATCAGAATTTAGTATCAAGCAATAGATGCATGTCCCAATGATCATATTATATATCATAAACAACAGGAATTTGCAACAGAATGCCCAGAATGTCATATCAGTAGATATCGAACAGATCAACTAACAAAAAAGGTGCCTCGCAAGGTTCTTTGTTATATTCTCATTATTCCACGTATGCAACGATTATTTAGGTCTTAAAGCTTAGCGCAATTTATGGATTACCATGCACGGAATAGAAATGGAGATGGCATTCTTCGAATGCCTGTGGATGGTTTTGCATTTAAGGACATGGAGGAAAAATGGCCACACTTTAAAGAAGAACCTCGTAATCTCTGGCTTTCATTGGGAGCGGATGGTGTTAATCAATTTGGAGAGTTGAGATCTATTTACTCAGTGTGGCCTATTTTTGTTATCAACAATAATATTCCTCCATGGATGTCAATAAAGAGGGAGCACATAATATTGTCAATGATTGTTCCAGGTATTTTTTTACATCAATTTTCTTTAATGTAGTAGCATCTCATTTGTCTTATTTGTTGCATAATGACTTATATTTTTTTCATTCAATAGTCATGTATATTAATTTATATATATTGCAGTAAAATGGTTATAATAATTATGTAATGTTTATGTTCATTCAACTAGGTATGTACCAAGTTAAAGATATGAATGTATATATCGAGCCTCTTATTGACGAGTTACTAAAGTTATGGAATAGCGTCACTATGTATGACGTCTCAAGACCAATAGGACAAAGACAATTTCAATTCCATGCAATGCTTGTATGGACAATTCATGATGCCCCAGGGCTAACACATTTTTGTGGTATGTTATAACATTCGAATGCACTTTAACAATATTTAATTTGATGAAGTAGATATCATGCATGTTTTTAAAATAATCTATTCATTATATATAATTATAAAAATTGACATATTTAATCCAATTATATATCATCTTGCGGGTCTTCAAACAAAGGGAAAATTTGCATGTCCAATTTGTGGTCCAAAGATGAAATCTCATCGTTCAACAAGTTTAGGAAAGAGGTGTTTGATGAGTATAGGCACTTCCTCCATAGAAATCATAAGTATCAAACTACTGAAAAACATCTTTTCAATGGGAAAGAGACTCATCAAAACCACGAAGAATGTCACCTAACCTATGGAAGTTGGAATATAATAGAATTAATTGTCAAGGTTATACATCGGATCAAATTATTTATCTATCATATATGATATGTTTTGAATTTATATTTTTATATTGTGTTGTGTTTACGCATGTTGTAATTGACAATGATTGTCGTTGTTAATTTGTTTAACTTATATGCTTCATGAAGGTCGTCAAGGCATTAATGGTCGGCTTCCACAGGGACTGAAAATTTATCCCAGACAATTTAGTAGGTTTCCCTACTATGAGAAGCTACAAATTGTGCATAATTTTTTATACAATGTATATCGGAAAGAATATAATAGAAACGTTATGGAAAATATTGGATGGAAGGCATGACAAAGAAAAAATTGTCAAAATTTGTACTAACATTCAAGAATCCAATCATGCAATGAAAAATTTCATTCAATTAAATAGCGATGGAGACCAAATTAATATAAGTGCCCTTCGTTGGTTATTAACAGAGCAGCAAAGCAATGCTATAAAAGAAGTCATACAAAAAATTTGATTTCCCACAAGATTTGTTGTGAACATAAAAAATATAATAACAAAGAAAGGTGAATTTGGGTCAGGGATGAAAACGCATGATTGGCATACCTTCATTAAGGTAATTATTCTGGTATATTATATACACTTCTATAATGCATGTACTTTTCAGTGTATTGTGTTTACTACTTTTGGAAGAAAAAAATGGAAAGATCATTTTATAATTGTTCCAGTACATTCTACCTCTATCTCTCCTAGACAACTTTGACAACAATGTCAAGCAAGTTATATATGATCTTTGAAAATACATGAGGTAAGTAGCGAGATTTGTTCAATTCATTGTATACATCTTATAATTGCTATTTGTTTTACTTGTTATGTAATATACTGTATATTTTTGTTAAATCTCGTTAATATAGTTGTGCCTTGAATCACTTGTAGATGGCTATCATCTAAAGAAATCCATAAAGAAGATATAAATTATTGGAAGAGAAAAATTTCTCATCTAATGTGTGAAATGCAAAAGTGTCTACCTTCAAAAATTTTCAATGCATAATAACACTACCTCATACACCAAGTTGAAGAGATTGAATTGTGTGGACCTGTACACACAAGGTCAATGTGGATGGTTGAGAGACACTTGAAATTTTTGAAGGCTTTGGTTAGACCAAAGAGCACATCTTGAGGGTTCTATGGTGGAGGGATATATGATATACCATACCATGGTTTACATTAGTGAATATCTTCCTAAGTTTATAGCAAAGATCCATGTAGATCACATTTGGGATTCTAACTCCATTAACAAATTCGAAGGGGAGTACGTGTTGGGGAAAGGTAGATTGAGGAAAGTGAGAGGTAATTATAAGATGGTCATGGAGATTAATTGGAATACATTTTACATATGGTTTTATGTATATTGTACTTATTTAATTTTTAATCTTCAATATACATCAATTATAAATTAAAAGATTAGGTATCGCGTAATTATTTAACTAATTATATGTCATTTGTGAATTCATTTTTTTTATGCAGAGTTGGTCGAGAGTGGGATGCACTACATTTGTACGTGTAACAATCTTGATTGGATGATGGTATGGATTGAACAATGTCAACAATCTGGTCAAGCATTAACATGGGAAGGTGTGGCTTCATTGGTTAAAGAAGCTCATCGTAATGGAGATTCCAATGTTACACAAAGGGAAATTGATTTAGCATATGGTTTAAGAGATAAAAAGGTACATATAAATATATTAATCACCCATATTATTTAATTATTTTCAAGTATATTGATGTATATATATCTTGAGATTTTTTTCTTTGCATATATTCAGCCAAGAATAAATATGTTTATCAATTGACGATATTGCAATAATTTTACATGTTTGACATATTGCAGGTGAAACACCACAAGGCTATGTGGTGCAATGGTCACAAATCTTGAATCAAAATGTTGGATGACATAAAGAAAACTTGCGATTCTGGTATAACTATAGTCTTTCAGGTTACTAATGTGTCATCTAGAAGCGACATACATCCAGAAGTCTCGAGAGAAAATCGATACTATGTAGGATTTTGGATGATATACTTGAGTGTGACTTTAAATTTATTGATTAATTTTTAGATTTGCCTATGGAGTACGATTCTGATTGAATGAAAATGATCACGAAGGCTGTTATTGAACATGATAATGGTTACCATGGTTAATACAAGGTTGATCGAGCGAGCTGGAAATGAGCCCTATGTTCTTCAAAGCCAATGTGAGTAGGTATTTTACTCAGAGGTTCTAGGTAAATTGGGTTGGTCATTTGTTGTTATAAATGATCCAAGAGGAAGGTTGGTAAAGTATAATGTGGTGGAAGAAGATACTGAAGAACTTCTGAGATGATGTAGATGATGATCCAAGATCAACAGTTAGTTGATGATGTCCCACTGACGAATGCTCCGAGAAAGAGAGGAGAAAGGGAGACACTAGATCATGATGATGTAGGAGTTAATGTTCATGAAGATGATATGCGTGTGGATGATGACATTATTGAAAGCGATATAGATGATGATGATGATGATATGACAATCCTTACAATGTCAATTTGGATGGGATGTCTGAGACAAGAGTTGGATGAAAGATCAATGACATTGAAATATTATAAGTTATCTTGATTATATTATCTATTTGATATTAATTTCTTGATAGAATTATATTTGGCTGTGGTTACATAATTAATTCATGATGTTTTTAATTTTATGCCATTACATAATTAATTTAATAATGTACTTTTTAATGTTTGAAAGGTCAAAAAATTAAAACATTTCAATAGTGATGTTAACAACCTTGAAATTAGTGTGTTTTATGTTTCATGTGATCATAAAAGATTAAAAATTTAGTTGTACAGGTGGTTGTTCAGTGGTTGACGTGTATGTTGGTTCTTTTACAATGTAACTAGGTTTGTCTTCTAATCTACCTATGGAATTGTCAATTCCAATCGGCGGAGTTCGAAGGACCTGGACCAACTAACGAGGACTTTAAAAACCTCCTACACTTTGGGCTCTGCAAGACCCGGGAGGGTGATCCCTTAATGTGTTTACAACCTCTGCACCATTATTATAAACAACATTAACAATAGCAGATGATCTCACTTAATAGCTCAACACGATAAGATAATATCAACTAGAATTGGTTGTTCATAGACAATATCAGCTATCTGGAGCGTGAGATAACTAAACGCAATCTGTTGTATAAGATAGTCAATGAATTGCAATTTGTAGCAAGTTCTAGGAAAAGACAAACAAATACTGAACTACACTAATAATTACAACTTAGATCAGTGCCATATATCCATTGCAGGAGTCAAATTGATAAGCATCTAGAGGTTTATAACAGATTTAATACATCACATATAAGATCCCTGACAATATTTCATTACAATTTCATCAGTATGCATTCTAACCCAGGACTACTTATCAAATCCTTATACAGCACATATCCGCCTATAATCCCATTCAAGCATTTTGATTAATTCCTTGAATTAAAGCTAAAATAGAATCATACACACCACAACAGTGAGATGGATAAAACAACCCTTATTTCATTCAAAGTTTAGATATGCATGTACAATGGAGAGACATGAGCTCGAATTTTCATTTCTACTCAAATGCTAGTACTGTTATACAACATTAAATCTCTATGAACTCAAAACATGTTACATAATGACTCAAACCTTAAATCGCATTTCTCTAAACCATCGACTTTTACAATTCACTTCATGCAACTTCACCTAGACTCCGAAAAATTATCTAACTTGCTAACCCTGCATCGGGCTCCTTGAAATCCTTCTATAGAAAAATGAAGGAGCAAACAAGCACCAAAGCTAGAAAGTACACCTCGCCACCAAATAATTGGAGCACTTGGTGATATTCCAAAATTTGTTACAACAACCACCACCTTGAAAAATATTCTGTTCATCATATCACCGGAGGAACATTGATTGCAAAAAAAAACCAATACAAGAAGAAAAAACCGCGACCAGAAAGCCATCAACACAAAATCGAACCGCTTGCAAATCAAGCAAAGATTCATTTGCCACATGTTAGTAGTTCACTCATTTCGACTCAACCGCTATATTTAATTACTCCAATTCTAGTAATTACATCGGGTCGGGCCAATCAAAATTACTCACTCTCATCCACCTTTGGTGCTGCAAGGTGTGTATTTTCATCACACTGATTCGTGATCCCTTCAAAGGATTCCCAAAACAATGCAAATAATGATTTCCTTTTGGTCCATACGCCTTCACCAACAAATCATAGTCTGACTCATCACAAATTGAATTGATTTGATCATTGATGGCCTCACTTGCTTGAGCCTGTCATTGTTGAAATGACCTGATTTTCCCCTGCTCATCAATTATATCAGGTAACAATGTGTTACCCCAATCATTGAAATTCTTCACCAGCTCCCTAATCTTCCTACTCAAGTCATCTAGTAAGGTCTGAAAATCTTGCAATGATTTTACTAACACATGAGTAGGCTTTAATTATTGGGGCCTATTATTTATATCAAACCTTGAGGCCTTATACATGATATACAGATCACTGGCCCTAGGGATCCAATTTTCAATTATTGGTATCGCTACTTTCTGATCCCTATCAATATTCGTTATTGCTGCTAATAGCAAAGAATATAAAGAATGTATAGATAGCAATTTTCTATCAACCTTTTCATTTAAATGCCTCAAAACAGTAATAACAATTATTTTTGCTCTAAGAGAGATACCTCCTTACTTTCGTTTAATGATGTCTACAATTCATCAATTTTTTGCAAGAGCTAATTCTTTGTAGGATCGACAGAGCACTATGTTTCTTCTTCAACTTCCTCTAAAGAAAGGGTGAGGACAAGATTCTGACTGGGAGATCCTGGTGTGGAAACAATTGGAGAAGCAGGAGGCACTAACCCTACTGTGGAAGGTAATGTACTGGTTCGTGGAGCACTTGATGTCTCCCCAATCTGCTTATACCTAAACCTCTCCACTTTAGTTTGCAACTCAACATTTTTCTGCTGCATCTTCTTGTACTCCTAAATCAAAAGGTTATATTTTTCCATTAAGCTCTTCCTTTTAGCTTCCTCCCTTTCAGCAGTCTTTTGGGCCAATTTGGCCACATTCACAGTCAAATTAGTGGCCTCAGCGGTTGAGGTCTCTGAAGCTCTCTTTATTATCAATCCTCCCTTGAAATTTGGATTAATATCAGAAAAAATTGGTTTTCTCCCTTATGGGGCCAATGCCCAAATTGCCAGAGTTTCATATTCCTCACTGAAAGTAGAGTTTTGCAATGTTGCCTTGACCTCTTCTTCAGAGTCTTGAAAGGGATTCTTAGACTTCATAATAGCATTAAAGGCTACTGCATCTATAATGTCCCATTCAGGCAGAATTAATACACCAGCCCGACTCACTAGTTTTCTTCCTTCTTCAGGAGTGATGTTCTTAAATTATTCCATTAATTCCAAATTTCTTACCTCCTCTCATCATTCTCCGGTCTCCACCCCATCGTGCCTTAGTTCTCTGTCTACATTTATCTTGATACTCTTCAAACTTCATCCTCCATACCAATTGCAAGAATACAAGAGTTTTACAAATGTATTGTCATCTAGAAACTCCTTACATGCCTCCATTCTTGCATCTTGTACACTTTTACCTTTCATATCTAAATTAGATAAAACTAATTCAGCTGGCCTAGGAGGGGAGGCATACCAACTTCCATGTCTTGATCAGTAACAATAATCTCATCCATCAGATCCTCCTGTGGTTGATCAATTCTTTGCCTCTTAGGGCTTGGCTCGGATGGTGGTGATGAGGGATTGTCTTCTGGTGATGATTCTAAATCAATAATTTTGATTGCCCCAAGCACTTTGAATTTTGGACTTGGTTGTGGAGGCACTTTCATAATCTGTTTTCCTTTTCTGTCCACTTCTTCTTCATCACTGCTACTATCCTTTTTCCTCCTGTAAATGGTCCACCTTTTCATAGGCTGGTATGTTGGCCTTGTTTCAATTGGTCTGGCACCTTGCTCTTGTACACCCAGACTCAATTCTAAATTTATCTTTTTTGTCCTCAATGTGCCCATAATTTCCTTGAAGTTTCCCATCAGAAAATCAATTTTCTTATAGTGGGGACTGAACTCCAACAGTGGATCATATTTCGGATCCATTTTGTGCACAACATCTAGTAGCTTACCATAAGCTATCCATTTCTCCTTGTTCAACTCATGTCTATTCAAATCAAATTCATTTCTAATCAAGTCTTCAGGGAAATTGAACTCATGCACAAATTTTTCAGCTTTTATTCTTTGTCTGAAAAGAGCAAAGAAACCCTCAAGATCATGATGCCACTTTGGTCCACACCTCAAATGGTAATCATTAAATAAATTATCAAAATGTGTCCAGCCTCCCTTTGAAAATACAAAATCAAACACCACTGTATAATCTGGAAAAAATGTTCCCTTACCCCTTCTAGTGAGGTTGTCCTCATGAATACAACCTATCTTCCACATAACTTCTACAAATCCCACTCTTGGTTGCACATTGTATGGCAGTATATGAGGGGCTCCCTGAAAACCATATACTCTCAAGACAGTGCTGACTGGGTATGGGATAATGTCACCCCAGTTATGGTAAACCTTCAATTTTGGCTTCCTCTCCTTTGGCTTGAGGAAATCATGTAATTCCTCAGGGATCCTAGGTATATTCACCATTAATCTAGCCCTTAATCTGGAAGCAAAACAATTATCAAATTGCACATAACTAGTGTTTTCCTTATTACAAGATAAATCTGTAGCCCATATCTGTACTGGCAATCTTTCTCCATCAACTGATTGCCTTAATTTCATCCTCTCATAGAAAAATTCAGCATTCTTAAACAAAAACATATGAATTAGCATAGAATACCAAAAGAATTGAGTGTTGGTATCATTGTTTTGCAACTTTGGCAGCCCTTCATGCATCCTCTCAGCCAAGAAAGAAGCGAAGTCATAGGTCACAGAGAAGTTAGGGTGTTGTATTTGCACCCCCATGAACATATAAGCAATGGGCATTACCGTACTAGGAATGAAACCCAAAATCTGACATAAAGAATAGAAAGTGGCCAGGAAATGGTTTGCAAAACAATTTAATTTGAAAGGTTCCTGGTCACTGGGGCTGATATGAAATTTTGGACCTCCTGCCTTAGCCAAATGAGGTGGAAGCAACCTTGCTCTAAAAAAAGATTTCAGCTTTGCATACTCCTACTTCATTTCCTCAAGGTTGATAGGAACCAAGTCTTCACTCGGTTCACTCAAGTCAAAAATATGTTGGACCTCTTCTCTATTAATGCTCAATAGAACATTCCATCATTGTCCTTGATTATCCGTATAACAAGGTCATATCTTGCAGCCACTGTCCTAAGCAGGTCTACATCAGGGAATACATTTGGTACCACCAGCTTCCCCATATCATACATCCATCCATTTGAAAAAGGGTGAGGAAAATTCCTCTGTCCGTACCACAATCTGAACAATTCCAAGCCAGTGAGGGGAACCCTAGCATCGGCAATGTTGGAGCAATTATACACTAACCCTTCCCCCAGGATTTTCCCTCGCATTAGGACCAATCCCTTCCTCCTATCATTCGTTGACAAGGGGAATTGATCAAGGAAATCATCATACAGGTTTCGTTTCAAATATTCAGTCTGGCCAGAATGTTGCTTGGGCGGTGCCATCTCAGACAAACTAAAGCTTCTTTACAACATTATAATTTAAATAGCTAGGACTAACCAAAGATAGAAAATTACAGGACAAAACACTGCAATTTCTCACAACTATAATTAAACTATAGCCCTAACACATTCATCAACAAACTCATAGCACATCCAACTAATCCTTTCCCAAATTCAAATGCAAAATGACCGGGAGGCACCAAAAAAAACTCACGGCTTTGTTTGCAAAACTCCCAAATTCTGGCTGCAGAAATTCGCAATTCTACCTTCGGCTCTGAAACTGCTCCGCAAAATAGTTGAATACTTTGTGATATAGACCAAGCAAGAAAATTGATTTTATTGTCGATCAAATTACCCCAACAAGTGTCTCATCCGCCATTAAAGCTCAATTTCACGCTGCACGAACGGCTCCAACTATATTTGATGCAGATTTAAATTCAAGCCGTCGATTCTTCAGCTTGATCAAATCATCGATGACCACCTTCAAAATAAGATAACACAATTTCCAACATAGCAATAAGGGGCCCACCTTACCATACACTATGAAGGAAGTCCACATGGCGGTTTCCCGCTATATCGCAATCCTAAAACTTCTAATCGCGCGATGGCGGGCAACCATTGATCCTGAGCATCAATGATCTCGTTCCTTTAACACAGTCACCATCCATGTCGTTAATCTTTGAGAAACTTTTCCAGCGAGATTATAACATATCCGTCGATTTAGAACATGTGCGTCTCGAGAACACTTTAGTAATCCACCCCTTAATACATTTAAACTCGGCTAGTGTTTCCTTTACTCTTTAGGCTTCATCGGATGAGACAAGTGGCACCTGCCCGTGATTTCACAATCAACCCAAGCACCATCGTGGGATGGCGGGGAATGGATCAGATCAAATGGAAGTTGGTCAGTGATAGCACAAATTTGATCCCCTAGATAGGACACATGGCACCCGCCCGTGATTTTGCGATCCTTCAATTCCCGATCACAGGATGGCAGGCACCGTTGATATCTGCAGGAAATAGATCAACGGTAGCACTAAATCAACCCTTGCAAAATAAAAAATTCATTAAAAGGAGAAGTGGGAATTACTAGGTAGATGACAAACAACAACATAAGTTGTTTTTTAAAAGATGAAACACGGGGCCAACCAAGACTCAGGAAATAAAACCCTGCGAAAGAAATAAAGTATTAAAATCAAAGCTGGGTTTTAATTTTAATCCAATGACGTAAGCCTAAGCCATTAACCCCAGTGGTCATGTCACCGATGGCTTAGCCATAGCCTTTCATTAAATACTAACCGTGCAATGTGTAGGTTTTTTAGATTCGAAGATATGGGAGAAGATCTCGATCATACCTCGCCAACTCGCAAACCTAAGGTGTCGCCCTATTATTTGGCGCGAGGTCAGCAAAAGGAAGATGTGTGTCCTGTATGGATTAATGTTATTGGTCATGAGTAAGGTGAATGATGCTTCATTGGATTTCAAACCGAGTTAGCCCAAGATAAACCGTTTGATCTGCCAACTCTTCAGGAGATCAACGGGTAGTATTCAAAGTTGGAAAACGGCACATGGTGGTCATTTTATTGTACAACTGGTGAAGCATTAATGAATTATTCCTTGCTTATGTAGTCACATCAATCTCAATCTGTGTGAAGATGTTGTTGGCAATCATGAAGGGTGATCTTTGCTTTCTCATGCAGCTCTAGTTAAACGATGACAGTACATACACCGCCAAATTTCCATGTTTGCACATGCATTTTTACTAAGCATTGATGAAGGTTGCTATTACCTCGCACAATAAATACAAGAGGAATTAACTGCTAATAGTGTCATTCTTGTAGCAGTTAGAGCACTTTTTGGGTTGAGTCTAATCAAGTTTTAGTGCTTGTCTGAGAAGAGAAAATGAGTAAGTCAGTAAGGAGGTATGTTCGTTTGAGCTCACAAAAGCTCGTTCTTGCTATTCAGGAAGGTGCTTTGGTTAACAAGCCCAAGCTTGTGCCCACTAGATGCAGTAGAAGGTTGCAATTCCAAGACGTTGCTGCTCAACTGGTAGATGACAAAGGAAAGCAGTCGGCGGTGTGCTCTATTACTAGTGTTGGTAGGAAAATAAGGTATGGGCATGGCTCCTTATCTAGATGCCAACACTCACCCATTAACCTTACGAGCAACACTTCTAATGATGTAACTGAGACCGACTCTGACTACTATTAGTATTTACATCGCTTCAATCACAGTCTGCCCTCTGATGAGGAAGTGATATTTGTGGTGCCATTGGTTGTTAAAACCCCAAGCGGACGAACTAGAACCATATTGGGCAAGGACAAGAAAGAAGAGGAGGCTGAGGGTCTACTGTATTGGGCAAAAACTAGAAGCGGGCGTGTATACCGGGGTTTGAGTGTTGGTAAGGGTAGGGTGGCGGGTAAATAAGAAGTTGTTGTGGTGCTTTCGTGGCAATTTGGTTGCCTGGTTTTTTTGCGTGGATAGCGACAAGGGGATTTTGATGACAATTTGTGTTCCCTTTTCTTTTAGTTTTCCCCAGTTCGTGCGCCACTATGTTTTGCAGATTCAACGTGTGGGAAGTTTTGAAATGAAAATCAAATGCAATGGAGATTTTGTTCAAATGAAAATTTGTGGTGAAATTACATTTGAGCCCAAATCTTGTTGCTCCCTTGTCATATAAAAGTGAATTCAAGGCTCATTTGTAGGGAGAGAACTAATGAAAGCTCTAGCTAGGTTTTGAGTTGAATATATGGGTAGAAAGATATTTGTCCTCTGATGAGGAAGTGATATCTATGGTGCCATTGGCTATTAAAACCCCAAGCAGACGAAATAGAATAGATAGCTTGTTTTGAGTTTTGGATGAATATATGCAAATTATCTTAAATTGTATGTAGATATGACTTATAAGCATGAATAAACATATAATTCTAATATATTTTTCTCTCCTTATGTGGATTTGAGTGAATTTTAAATGAAATTTTAATGATGTTGTCATTCTTCTTTTGAGAATTTGTTCAATTGTGTGTCTATGTTTTTACTTTGATTCCAAGAAAAATCAATTAAAATGCTTAAATGGAGTCATAAGTTTACAATTATTTACAAAGGATTTGATAAGTAGTAATATATCAGATAATTGAGCTCCATAATGCAAGGTATTATATGAGTAGTTCATTCTATTAAATTCTTGGGTCATTTCTGCTAACGGTAAATGGGTAACTAAATATTTAAATGACGAAGAATAAAAGAATAATATGTAAATGGGTCACTCACTCACTCCCTCTATCTCTCTCCCCTTAGCCCTAAACCCTAAACCCTTAAACTCTCTAAACCCTTAATATTAGGTGTGTATTAAAACATTATAAGAAATTATAAATTTTTTGAGTTCTATTAGGAATTGAATGATAAATGATGATGAATGGGAAAATCTAAAGGCACTTGTATTTTCAACTAAAAGTTAGAGTTCAATTAGGATTAGTGTTCACTTAGAGGTTAGGTTTAGGGTTCAATAATCATTACGATTTGGGTTAAGGATTGAGGATGAGGTTGGGGTTTAGTAAGGTTATGAATTCAATAAGAGTTCAAATAGGGTCAAGGTAAGGTTAGGGTTGGGGTTAAGGTTCAATTAGGATAAGAATTAGTGTTAGGGTTAGGATTAGAGTTCAACTGTAGTTCAAAGTTAGGGTTATGGTACAATTAGGACTAGTGTTCAATAAATGTTCAATTAGGGTTAATACTTAATTAAGGCTAGTTTTAAAGTTCAATTATGGTTTGGGTTAGGGTTGGGATTATCAATCAATTAAGTAGGTTTGGGTTGGGGTTTAGTTAGAGTTAGGGTTAGGGTTAGGGTTAGGGGTAGAATTCAATTATGCTTAGTGGTCAATTACAATTAGATTTAGTGTTCAATTAGTGTAAGGGTTAGAGCCCAAATAGGGTTAGGATTAGAATAGAATAAAGTTTTGTGTTTAATTATGATATCTAGAATTTAGTATAATTTTAGAAAATGAAATGATTTGGACACAAAGAAAAAAAATAGAAAATTGATTTTATATAGATCTTATTTCTTAATTTATTCTAAAAATTATAATTAATAATTGTTTAATTAATATAAAATGAAGATATTTAATTGTATTGTATTGTATTGTATTAGATAATTAGTAAAACTAAATAGATAATAAATATATATATTTTATGGATTTTAAAAATTAGAATTTAGTTTAATTTTATTTGTAATGTCAAATATTAAAATTTTAGATTAAGAAATACTTAATTTATTTTAAAAATATTTATAATTAATAGATAGAGGTAGAGATGAATATAGAATGAAGAGAGGGAAAAGGGATAAAAAATAGATAAAGATATAGAGATGAGGGAGAAATAAATATATAGAGATAGGGAATGGGGGTATAGTCCGTCCGTCCGGGAATCAAAGTCGAGGATCAGTCGAAAGGCGATCATCGGGCGCGACGGGCGATCCGGGATCGTCAAAGTCGAGGGCAGGGAGAGATAGAAGATGAGGGAAGAGATATATATGTAGAGAGGGAAGAGAGGGGCCGAGGGGGAGGCTAATTTTTTGGATTTAAATTATATAAAATATTCAATAAATAATAATATAAATATTATAAAATTATATAATTTATATTTTAAAATTACACTATATTTTTATTTTATGAAAATATGTAATTTTTTAACCATTTCCTATATATTTAGTATTAAGATTTTTACATCTTTTAACAATTCAATATATATAAATGCAAATAAAATATAGTTATCAATTTAATTAGCAACTTAGCATACCTATATTAATTAATAATATATGTAAAACACACCAAGAGTTATCTTTATCAAGATGCCTATTGACTTTAAAAAATACTTACATTTTCATGAATATGAATTTGCAAAGCAATCAATTTGATTTCATTATTGTTTGTGTCAATGTTTATCTCAATTCCCATATATAAGGGTACACAATATTGAAATTTGAAATCATACCAACTTGTCTATAACAACAATCAACCAAGAACAATAAATTTAAAAGCAGAAATGTTCATCAATCATTAGATTTAGTATTGATAGCATCAAAGAAGTATATCATGACAAAATGGCATTAACTAACTTAGATATATCCACTATTTTTTTTTTTCAAATGTTTGAATACATTGTTAACATTATATACATTCAAGCATTTGAATGTTATAAAACCTATAGCTTTGCAATTGAGTCTAATAAAGCTTTGCTCTCAGATGAATAATCAAACTTTGTTATTTTTATGACTGTGCATTTAATCCTTTGTTCATCATTATAAGTCTCTTTTCACTTGAAGTTTAAATATGTACCTGTTGAAAAGGACCTTTTGTATAATGTGTGAAAACTTAACATCATCTTGTTTTTCATGCTTCAAAATGTTCAATTCTTTTGTTGTTACACCCATAATTTCTTCTGCCACTTCTTCAAAAGTTGTAATCCAAGTGAATGAAGTATGGTCTTGCACTTTGCATTGAAGTATATATTTATAATCACATTCAGGGAAAGTTTTATCACATCTTCCATAATACCACTGACCATTTTCATTAGTGTTTACCTTCTTTTTGCAGTGTCGGCTATCTCCAATTTTCAAGGGGCATGTTGTATAACAAAAATTTCCTACCTTAATGAAAGATAAGGTAGCTTTTATCACTATCCAATAAGGTTTACCAGAGTTGGCAAGGTCTCAATCTTGTATTTGTGAGATACTAGGGTTAGGAACAAATAGGGTTTAGGTTAGGGTTGGGGTTCAATTAGGGCTAGAGTTTAATTAGGGTTAGATTTCAATCAGGGCTAGAGTTTAATTAGGGTTAGGGTTTGGGCTAAATCAGGGTTAAGGTTCAATTAGGATAAGTGTTCACTTAGGGTTATTGTTAGGCTTAAGATTGGGGTTAATAGTAGGGTTGGGATTTAGATTGGGGTAGAATACCAAAAAATTGTTAAAAAGATAACATAAAATTATAAATGAAACAAGTGACGCAAGCGTCGAGTTCCTGCCGAGAGGTAAAAAGCATCTAGCTATGAGTTAGAAAAAGTAATTAGATAGAAGTTAGGAATATAAATGTGCTAAATTTAGCTAGGAAAGTTTGAAATAATTTGCAATGGTGCATTAATGCGTGGAATGTTTATAGATATACCAATGAATACATTTATTTTTACATCTTTTATGATCTTATTAAGGAAGCGAAAAATGTATTAATAATTTGTTTGAATTATTAATTGCAAATAATCTCAAACATTTGTAACAATGCTTGAGCCATCTATGTATACATGCATGCATGTATACATGTATCCATGTGCACATAATGCACAGGAGAGTGAAAAGCATCCTCTACATATGAACGGGAAATTTGAATGGGAAACACTAAAATCAATTAAAAATACAAATTTATAAACAAAGTATTCTAAATGCGTCAAAGCACAATGAAACTCAACTTGCATTTGCAGTATTAAATGAAAGAAAATAGGAAAAATAAACTACTTATGAAACATTTATGCATGCATAGATGTGTACATGTGTCCATGTAATCTGGTATGGAAAGAAGAATCTATAAATGCTTGTGTGCATAAAGCTAGAAATGTTAGAAACAATTTGCATTTGAAACAGAGACAAATAACATTTATGGTTGGAACAAAATAATAATACATAATTGTTTTTCGAACAAGTGTATAAAGGATATCTAATGATGCATTTGAATGCATTGATACATGTAAAGATTTGTTAAATGTGATGACATGTATACATGTATCCATGTGCACATAATGCAAAGGAGTGTGAAAAGCATCATCCGCATCTGGATGAAAAATTTGAATGGAAAACACTAAAACCGATTAGAAATACAAATTTATAATCAAAGCATTCTAAATGCGTCAAAGCACAATGAAACTCAACTTGCATTTGCAGTATTAAATGAAAGAAAACAGGAAAAATAAACTACTTATCACCAATGCATATATTGAAGGAATGCATTAAAATATGGAACCATGTAAACCTTTATGCATGCATGGATGTGTACATGTGTCCATGAAATTTGGTATGTAAACAAGAATCCATATATGCCTACGTGCATAAAGCTAGAAATGTTAGAAACAATTTGCATTTGAAACATACACAAATAACATTTATGATTGAAACAAAATAATAATACATAATTGTTTTTTGAACAAGTGTATAAAGGACATCAAATGATGCATTTGAATGCATGGATACATGTAAACATTTGTTAAATCTGATCATACATTTTATCCTTCAAGAAATTGTCATACGCGCTTTTAGGAATCTGTAATAAACAGGATTTAGAAAAGACGTTTTGAAAAGAACACTTGAATACAACTTTATGTTATGATAGTTATTTTCGAAGCCCTCAATGTTTGATTGCATAACCTTGATATTTTCTTCATTTTTTTCTTTGTTTGGTATGGTGTGAATTTTGTTGTGATGGATGAAGGTATATTTGAGCTATAGATAGATAAAGATATGTGAGGGTAAAAAACAAGAATGAGGTATGTAAGTGCAAGAAAGAGAGGGAATTGAGAGAATGATGATATCTAAGTAAGGTATATGAGTGGCTTATGAAAAGTATTTGATATGGGAGGCAAGGATATGTGAGATTGGATATGAGAATGAATGGAATGTAAATGGTATGAATTTATGATTTTTGAGTTGTACACTTAAAATAAAATGCAAGATATAAAAATTTGAATGAGTGAGCTGTATTGAAAGAAAAAAGGAATGGAACACATTGGTGTGATGGAAGGCAAGCATATAAATGGATTTTGAAATGTATTTGATTTGAGAAGAAAGGATGTGCAACGGTGGAAATGGAAATGAATGGAATTGATAGGGTATGAAGTGATCATTTGTTCCATCAAAGGGTGTAAGAATGTCTAGTTTGTTATTGGTTATGCTTTTTAAAATCATCATAGGGCTGGGTGTCTCAATACAAACATAGAAGAAAGACTTATGTCCCATTTCTCACTCTCCTTCGTACTGAACAAGGTGTCGAGATCCTTGATTTTCCTCGAAATGCGACAAGAGAAGAATAGATATAAAAATATAATGATATTTAAGGATGCAAGAGTCAAAACAGAAGACAAAGCAGAAGTTGTTATGCATATACTATGAAAACAATAAATATGGAAGATCACGAAACTGAAAATATGAAAATGCTGATGTGTTAGAGAACAATAAATGAATGGAGAGAGAAATACATAGAGCTATTCACAGATATATGCATGGATGCATCAACAGATACATGCATACACAGAAAAGAGAGTTGCATGGACAGGTGGAGAAATGAATACATGGATACATGGATGCATACATATTTGCATATAGATACATATGCATATGTTGCATGGAAGGATGCATTTATATACACAAGCAAATATGGATGAAGGCATATATGCATAAATGCTTGTATGGACAATAAATGCATTTCAACATATAACTTTTTTGTTTTGTATAGTCTGAATTTTGAGAGCTATTTTTTATATTGGAAAATTAGCATTTATCTGTTTTTCTATTCATCAGAATAGCTTTATAAATCATTATTGTTTTAGAAAATCAGTGAAATTCAAACACATAGATTGATTAAATAAATTTAAGTAAAGGAATAGTTTATAAAACTGGTGGGTAGAGGAACATAATCCATGAATGCAAATTAAATGCATTGAAATATCAGGAAAATGCGAACACATAGAGTGGTCAAAACAATTGAAGCAAATGCATTAAATGGCATCTGGCTAGTCGGGAAGGCACTAGAATGGCTTGGCGGGCATGGGTGGCCAGCATACTTTGGCCATTTAATATAGATTTAAGCCACTTGCAATGCATCATAGTTGCTTTGTGGATGTTGTATTATGTTCTAGATGCTTGTGTTGTAAGGAAGAGTACTGTATATGCATGCACAAATGCATATGTGCATGTTGCACACGCACACATGTATGCAAACTCAGATAGATATGTTATACAGAGAGGTGTGCAGATACATGTATGTGTAGAAATATGCATAAATGCATTTGCAGATGGCCAGAGACAAAGACACATACATGGGTGCATGAATCCAGACATGCATATATACATGTATCCATGGAAGATATTGATAGATGCATATATACAGGGATGTGTGGATGCAATTGATAGGTGCATATATGCATAAACCGATGCAAACATGTAGCCATAGATACATCTATACGTATATAGGCAGATGCATGGAGAGATAGTGACATAAATGCATAAATCGATATATGCATGACTGCATCTATGGATACATAGTTACATAATGACATGAAGAAAAAGACACATGGATATATGCATGGACGGAACCATATAAAATTGATATATGTTCATCATATTCTAATCAATGAGTATTTAGTCTGGACACCTTGATATTGACAT
Source organism: Sequoia sempervirens (assembly GCA_007258455.2). Classification (NCBI taxonomy): domain Eukaryota; kingdom Viridiplantae; phylum Streptophyta; class Pinopsida; order Cupressales; family Cupressaceae; genus Sequoia; species Sequoia sempervirens. The sequence goes on from VDFB02325321.1 coordinate 25,692, forward strand.
GCTAATTAGCCTTTAAATACATAACAATTAAAAGAAAGAAATAATGATTATTATCCTTGTGCACATTTCACCTATTAATCAAAGCCAATTAACAAAGTAGGAATGGAAAACTGTGTGCATGTTAATATGTTAGAGAGCATTTGTTTGTGCATAAGTGTATAGGGATGCCATGAGTTGTGATTTCTACTTGCATGTAGTTGGATTAAACAATTAATAGTAAGTGGTAGACAATGAAATGAAATAAATTTAGGCAAATGGAAATAGAATGACCCCATCAGGTTGGAAACTAGATATTTATGTGGCTTTTAGATGATAGTAGGTTTGGAGCCATGAATGAGACTTGTTAGATGCTAAAATGTCATAGTGATGATAGTGTGTCAGCTAATAGGCCCACCTAACATTTGACTCATGTCAATCTAATCAGTTCCATATTTCTCATTTATCCTTGTTTCATGTGATATCTAATTAATTAGGAAGCTATCAACTAGTGTTTAAATACACAGGAATAAAAAGAAAGAAATAAATACAATTATCCTTTTGTACATATTAGCTGTTAAAGAAAGTGAATTAACAAAGTAGCAGTAGAAAACCATGTGCATGTTAATATGTTGGACAGCATGTATGTGCGCATCACTGTATAATTATCTTCAAAGCCCTCAGTGTTTGATTGCGTAACCTCAATATTTTGTTCATATGTTTCTTTGCTCCGTATGGTGCAAATGTTGTTGTGATAGATGGTGTACATGTAGGTATGCGTAGAATCCATATATCCATACATACATGTATTCATGCATACTATTGACAAATGCATATATGCATATACCAATGTATACATGTATCAATAGATACAAACATACATATACTAGTAGGTGCATGTATACATAGTCACATCTATGCATGAATCAATATATGGATGGTTGCATCTGAGGATACATAGATACACAATGACTTGTAGTAAAAGAGACATGGATGTATGCATGGATGGAACCATATGAGATTGAAATGTTTTTAGCGAATGTTAATCAATGAGTATTCAGTCAGGACACATTCATATTCACATGTTAACTTTGTCATTTTCTTCTAGCTTGTAGCTCTCATTCACATTTGTATCATTTCATATCTAATTAATTAGTTAGCTACTAACCAGTCTATAAATACATAAGAATTAAAGGAAAGAAATAATTATAATTATCCTTGTGCAGATTTCACTTATTAATCAAAGCCAATTAACAAAGCAGCAGTGGAAAACCATGTGCATGTTAATATGTTAGACAACATGTATTTGTGCACAAGTACATAAGGATGCCATGAGTTGTGATTTCTACTTGCATGTAGTTGGATTAAATAGTTAATAATAAGTGCTAGAAAATGGAATGAAATAACGTTAGGCAAATGGAAATAGAATGACCCGATGGAATTGGAAAATGAAAATTTATGTGGCTTTTACATGATAGCAGGTTGATAGCCATGAGAGTTCTTGGAAGCTAAAATGTCACAGTATATGTAGCGTATCAGCTAATAGGTCCAGTTGAGATTTCATTCATGTCAATTTAGTCAATGCCATTTTTCTCATTTATCCTTGTTTCATCTGATATCTAATTAATTAGGACTTATGCATTTGCCCAAAATGCTTTTAACCGGCAGCATTGGCCAATCACATTTTGGCATTTAACATATTACTTATTTTTTTGTATAGTTTGAATTTGGAGAGCTATTTTTTATATTGGAAAATTAGCATTTATCTACTTTTTCTATTCGTCTGAGTAGCTTTATAAATCATTTTCGTTTTAAAAATTCGGGAAAATACGAACGCATAGATTGATTAAATAAAATTAAGCAAAGGCATAGTTTAGAAACTGGTGGCTAGAGGTACGTAATCCATGAATGCAGATTAAATGCATTAAAATATCAAGAAAATGCGAGCGCATAGATTGATTAAATAAAGTTAAGCAAAGGCATAGCTTATAATAAAACTGGCGGGTAGACGTACGTAATGCATGAATGCAAATTAAATGCATTAAATGGCATCTAGCCGGAGGTGAAGGCACTGGAAAGGTTGTTGTTCAATGCTAAACCAGCTGCTAATGAACAAGAAAAGCTTCAAAAATCTCAGTTAACATGTAAAGGACTGATAAATATTGATCTGCCAACTGGATGGGGTCATTTTACTTCAATTATGTAGCACTTATTCTTAGTTGTTTAATCCAATCACATGCAACTAGAATTCAGAACAGTTAGCATCCATACACATCTATGCATAGATACATGCTTTCTAACATATTGATATGCATATGGTTTTCTACTGGCACAATCCTTGAACATTCTTTAGGTGCAAGCGCTAGTTTATTAATTGACGTTGATTGATGGATAAAATGTATACATAGACACATACCTGCACACATGCATCAATGCACAAATGCATACATAGATGAATGGATGTACACATATATACATGTATACATACATACATGATTACACGCATACATATATATATGCATTCATGCATCCATGGATGCATATATCCATGTATTAATAGATCCCTTAAAATATGCATATATTCAAACGACCCCAACGAGTTTGGGAATGAATATTTAAGTGGCTTTTACATGATAGCAATCTCTTATAAATATGCATATATGCATGAGGACACATAGCCATCAATGAATCTATGCATTTGCATTTTCATGAGCATTTAAAAACAAAAAGGATTGAGAAAGCTACTTGCATGGGCAGCAAAAATAGATAAATGCCAATTTTCCAATATAAAAAATGACTTATGAAATTGAGATCGTATATATAAAAAACAATATGTTAACACACTGAAGTATAACTGGCTGGCACTATCCACAAAAAAAGCATTCAAGGCAAATGCAATAGTAATCTGTTATATACATACATGCATACATGGAAACATAGATACATGCACACATATATACATAATTACATGCACACATATATAGATGCATACTTGCATGCATGGATGCATACGAAGACTATTTTTCATGGGATTGTTAAAGAGTGCACTTGCTCTCTATATGCTTCCATATTTTGCATGTGTGCCTATGATCTCTATTACTTTGCGTGTGTTGTTTTTGTGTTCTGTAAGCCCGTGTTCTGAGGAAGAGTTTGTAGTGACCGAGCAGGAGATGTTATAGTTGCAAAGTCCAGACCCAGAAACGAGTTACTTGAGGTGATAATTTGTTAATTTTCACAGTTTCTTTCCATTAAAGTGCATTACAAAGCTGTATTTCATTGTGTACATTTCACCTATTAATCAAACACAATTAACAAAATAGCAGTAGAAAACCATGTGCATGTTAATATGTTGGACAACATGTATTTGTGTTTGGCTGTATATTTATCTCCAAAGCCCTCAGTGTTTGATTGCATAACTTTGATATTTTCTTCATATTTTTCTTGGATTGGATGGTGTGAATGTTGTCGTGATGGATGAAGGTCTGTTTGTGCTATTTAATTGTGGAAGTTGATGTTTGAAAAGTTATTTTTTTTATTTGGAAACTGGCATTTATCTGTTTTCTTTTTTGTGTTTCAAATTCAATGCATTAAATGGCATTGGGATTTATCATGTAATATAGATTTAAGTGACTTGAGATGCATTGTGATTACTTTGAGCGTGTCATTTTTGTTATTCTACATATGCGTGTAGTTGCAGGAGATGTTGTTGTTGCACAGTGAAGACCAAGAAACAAGTTACTTGATACATGTATCCATACATACATGGGTGCAGACATCCATCATGGTATCCATATATGCGCAGGTACATGTATCTATGAAAAGATGTATCCATAGATACATCGACACATATATGGATAGAATCCTGTATACATATGCACATAGATGCACCAATACATATATGCGTGGATGCATTTATAGCTACAAGTATACATAGAAACATAGTTGCATGGATAGATAGATACATGCATAGTTGGACACATAAATGCTTAAATATGCATGTATGGAAATATCCATGGATTGCATATGAAGTTGCATAGATAGATATATGCATGCATGCATGTATACATAGATGCATGTATTGTAGTACACATGGATGCATGTATACGTGTATCTATGGGTAGGATGCATGGATGCATTTAAATAGAAGAATTTTGTCAAATGTCATAGTTATTGTCCTCATAGGCGCATATGCAAAAAATGGAAGCATACAAAAGGCAAGTGAACTGTTTGGAAGAATTAGTAACATAAGCAAAACTTGTTCTATTTTCGAAGACAAATTACTATTGCAATTGTGAAAAATGCATTTTTCTGTTTCTATATGTGCAAGTAGCCTTTTAAATCATGTGTTCAAAGAAATTAGGAATACAAGATGAAAAAATAGAAAACATGAAAGAGAACTTTATGTAGTGATTATATTGAAGAATTTCAATTGCATTTCAAGAAAAGTAGAAAGACAATTTGGAAAGCTAACCTTGCAATCTGCTATTGAATGATCAAGTACACTCGCAGCAATTTAAAAAATTTGACTGTTATTGCAGTCAGAAGTAATTTTTCCTAGTACAATGACAAAATTGAGAGATGAGCAAAGTGTAAAAACATATACTATTTCATCTACAACCATGGGAAATCTTCCCAGAAGCGCATATTTGCAAAACTCTGCATTGTATTAAAAAAAAAAAGAAGGTTAATATGGTAACCTCACGTTGCAGTTTGTGCGTGATTGTTTAAATAGACTTCAAAGTACTGATCCCTGTTACAAGGACAATCTAGACAAATGAGTACAGTGAGTGACATATACTATGCTATTCATAAAAACAAAACAGAATTCTTATGTAGATTCATTTCGACGAGGAAGAACCTAAGCAAGAACTTTTGTTGCTTATAATGAAAATTGCATTTTATAATTTTAAATTACTTATTGTTATTTGTGTAGCCTATAATTTAGAACATATTTTGCATATCTATGCATTAGTGTAATTTTGTTATTGCAATGGTAGCATAAGCTCTTTAAGAGCAATCAATGGAATAGATGTCATATTTGCTTAAGCGTCTGAAGAAGTGTAAATAGGACATGGCAACCTGTCAATACTAAGCCAAAAAACAACACAGACCTGGGCCAGCACTATTAAGTTCTAACACAAACAACTTCTAGCTACTGTTCAATGCTAAACCAGCTGCCACTTAATAGTAAAAGCCACATAAATATTGATTTTCTAACTAGATGGGGTCATTCTATTTCCATTTGCATAAGTTTATTTTGTAACATTATGTAGCACTTACTATTACTTGTGCAATGAAGCCACATGCAAGTAGAATTCATAACTCATGGCATCTAGATACACTCAAGGACAAATACAAACCAATGTTGTTGGCATCTTGATAAGAAAGATGATGAGATACATCCAATTAATGTATGTCACAACATCTTATTCAATGAAGATGATTTGGATAGGGAGGTTACAAATGAGAATCCTTATTGGTGTGTGAGTAATCCTCTTTTTGAAGACTTCTCAAGAAAATTGCTTGCCAATACTATTAGTGAACAGGTGGAATCAGATTTATTAATTGACTTTGATTGATGGGTCAAATGTGCATAAGGATAGTTATAATTATTTCTTTCTTTTAATTATTATGTATTTAAATACTAATTAGCAGTTACCTAATTAATTAGATATGAAATGATAGAAGGGTAAATAAGATTAATAGTTAATTGACATTTGATGAGATAATTGATTGGTTGGAATGATTCAGGAGACTACAATTCTTTGAGAAGTTTTGTCAAATAGTGTCCTTGCGTTGTGTATGCATCCATATGTTACATATGTGCCTATGACGACAATAACTAGGACATTTGAAAAAATTCCTCTTTCCTTTATGCTTTCATGACAGCAAGAAAGCTGAAAGCAATTGTGGAGTTTAGGCTTATATCTGTAAATTGCATTTGCTTGACAGTTTCTAAAGCCTTCTCAACACATTGTCCATATATTGTTCCAAAGGTCTCATTATGGCACATGCTAACAACATACTGGCTCTAAAGCTTTCACTATGGAACAGTTCTGCAGTAATTGAAGATATGTAATCTTTAGAGGACTCATATGCACCAAGTTATTGTTAAGCTCCCATATTGTACACTGGACAAAAGACAATTGTGCATCCGAGGAAGCAGTCTATGAAGATTAGCATAGGCTGAGCACTGTGAAACCCAATCTGCCTATGGACTCGAAAATGAAAGAAAATTGAGGAAAATAACTATTTATTGCCTCAAGTAACTTGTTTGCAAGTGTGCTTTTTGGAACCATGACAACCTTTGCCCTGTCACTGCGAACCCTTCCATAGAAAAGACATATAGACGCACACATATATATATATACATATGTATACACATGCACAAATACATGTATGTATACACACATATATGCACGTATGTACATATACATACATGCATACATGCATATACACATACATGCATCCATACACACAAACATATATGCATAAATAAATATATGCATAGATATATCCAGAGACATATGCATCCATGCATACATGTAGCTACAAATGTCTACATAGATATGCACATAGATAGATGCTTATGTACATAGAGACATGCATACATACATATATGCATGGACACATCACACACAAAGCGATAGTGATAGTCCAACTAAAGCACTATGAAACACAACTTCATTATGCACTTTAATGGAAAGAAACTATGAAAATTAACAAATTATCACCTCAAGTAACTTGTTTCTGGGTCAGGACTCTGCAACTATAACATCTCTTGCTCAGTCACTACAAACTCTTCCTCATAAAACGGGCTTACAGAACACAAAAACAACACATGCAAAGTAATAGAAATGCATAGTAAGTGGCTTAACTCTATATTAAATGACCAAAGTACCTTGGCCACGCATGGCCACCAAGCCATTCCAGCGCCTTCACCTCCAGCCAGATGCCATTTAATGCATTTAATTTGCATTCATGCATTACGTACGCCTACCCGCCAGTTTTATTATAAACTATGCCTTTGCTTAAATTTATTTAATCAATCTATGCGTTCGCATTTTCTTGATATTTTAATGCATTTAATCTACATTCATGGATTACGTACCTCTAGCCGCCAATTTTTAAACTATGCCTTTGCTTAAATTTATTAATCAACCTATGCGTTCGCATTTTCCCGAATTTTTAAAACGAAAATGATTTATAAAGCTACTCGGACGAATAGGAAAATAGATAAATGCTAATTTTCCAATATAAAAAATAGCTCTCCAAATTCAAACTATACAAAAAAATAAGTAATATGTTAAATGCTAAAATGTGATTGGCCGATGTTGCCGGTTAAAAGCATTTCGAGCGAATGCATAAGTATTCATGTCTTGACGCTAGGAACCAATAAAATTCAGGCTATACAAAATAGTTTATCCAAGTGAGTGTTATTAGGTTTGTTATCTTTGTTTTCATAGGCAACTTAAAAATGGGTTCACAGGGAACAGCTATAAACTGATGATATTCAACTACAACCTATTCACTTGCTCAAACTAGCATAGCAGCCAGATGGCTCAACAAATTTCGTGACCAAAACCAAAGATGTTTTGTAGAACAGTTTTTTTTGGCACTATTCTAGGCATCAAGCGAGATGAAACATTATGTATCATTGTCAAAGAAAATAGAAAGCCGAAGGAAGAGCTTTTGTCTTCAAATGCTTGGAAAACTTTCCAGCCAAACAGTAGACTATGAGCATATTACACATACCAATCAACTCTATGATTTTAAAGATTGAATATATGCATATTTAAAGCCATCTATTATCTATTCTTTGTATATGTCTAAACTATTTTTGAATTCACTTGCAAGCTGCAATGATTGTGAAGCATTGTGTGTTCAAATGCTTTAAAATAAAGTTACACGAACATATGCAATGCACTAATTGTTCTTGTTCTTTTCGAGATTTAGATGGTTTGTTTCTTCTGCAAGAAGATTGAGCTGGGTCATGTATTTGTTAAGTCTATTACAGATGAGCAAGAGGAGCAACACAAGAAAAATTTTGATTTTATAGTGAAAGCAAAAAGTTGGATGGGCATGTCACAACTTGTCTTATCTATCTGTTATTGGATACAGTTAGTCCTAATATCTTCAAGAAAAAAAAATAACACAGCGCAAAAGTCAGCAAACATAGATAGTTGTTTAAATTTTTGCAAAATTGATGGTACTTTTGACTCATTTTGGATCTGTGGGCTTCTTCAGCTTTCATAGTGGCAGTTTTAGCAAAAAGAGTGTTGTTGACAGGGACTCAAGATGATTATAGGTTTGTTCTTTGAAACCTTCCATGTCTTGTGTTGGAAGAATTTACAAGATATTTGGCTTCACATTCTAATGCCATTGCTAGTAGTCTTTAATAGAGAACAATATTTGAAAGATCTTTCAGAGATCGTATTGCAGAGAGTTGGAGGATAAAGTTAGCAAGGGTCCTTGAAGATGTTTACTTGTTTCGATTATTTCACTCTGTCCACACAGATGGTTGTTTAAATGTTTACAGAATTAATGGTTCTGGTGAATCCCAAAGAGATATGAAAAGAAAGAAAAAATCTAAATGAGGCTTGTCTAGGGAATGAGAGTGTGAAGATTCAACAACAACATTTGTTAGTTATCATAGCTCTTTATTATAGAAACTCAAATATCTTAGTAAAGAAGACAAGACTACTACTTTACATGGGATTGGACAACTTCTGAGTATATAAATTGATTTAATAAATTTAAGCAAAGGCATAGATTTGAAAAATGACAGCGTTCATCAATGCAAAGGGGATGTTTACAGTGATAGAGCAAAAGTTCCTATGCTCGTTGAATGAACACCAAGAGACGAGTTACTCAAGGTAACAAATAGCTACTTTTATTTATTTTGTTTCATTTTATCACGGAAATGCAAGTTGGGTTTCACAATGCATCAAAACACACTTGTGTAAACAACTCCCCAAATTATAATTGCAATGGATGACAGTGATAGAGTATTGGATACTAATAGTGAAAACACCAAAAAAACACCAGCAAGTATTTTTTTAGATTCAATAGAAACAAGTAGTAATTATTTTTTTAGATTCAATAGAAACAAGTATTAATTGAAAACATATTAACTTGGCAGACTATCTATCATAGGTTCTTGAATTCCAAATGTTCAAGTGTAACCATGGTTCTCTATAGGCTCTGGCTATGCATTTTAACTATATTGTTTTGTAGATATTCAAGATACACTTTTTTTGTAGACTGTAGCAAATAGTCTGTCCAAAGTCCTCAGATCACTAATAACAAGGTCTATAGAAATGAATTTAATTGCTCTTTTGCATCGAGCCTAAAGAAATACTGTAAGTATGGTTTCCAAACAGATTTAAATCAATCAATTTAAATCAAGAAATGTTTCTAACTACACTAAACACTTGAACTATAAAGCATCATTGCTTTAAGCCATAGCAAAAGTGCACATAAGCACACGAAAGAAAATTCAACTATGACATCATCTAACAAGGATTTTTTCGCCATTACTATGATTAACTATTCAACTCAATTGACTCATCAGGAAAACAGCTTGATCGATCGTTGACGTAACTTGTTTCAGAGGTATCTTGTTAAGCTGATTAGTTAATTTCATTAATGAGTAAAAGATGGAATTGACTTAATTGGCATGGGTCAAGTGTAAGATTGACTTATTTGTTAATTGACTTTGATTAATGTATCAAAGAGAGATGAAACTGACTAAATTGACATGAGCGAAATGTGAGATGGACTTATTAGCTGGTACGCCACATATACTGTGACATTTGACCTTTCAAGAAATAATAGCAAAAGTAATAGAATAAACAGATGGCTTGAACATAGACAAAGGAATACAATTAATATGGAAAGCTATAGCTTGTGCAGAACAATGGACACAGTTGAATATTTGTAGCACAAGAAACGCAAGGGAAGATGTCGGTGAAGGTTGTGCAATTTCGCTTTGCACTTAGCAATTGTGTTTGCTTCCATGTCTATAAAGCCTTTTCAAGAAAATCTTTTTTCTGCATAAGAATGGCCATGATTGGTTTAATTGATTTGGTGAATAAAGATGATTTATAATTAACTATAACTAACTATGCAAGAAAACTGATCTATCAGTGAACTAGTTTCATTGACTAGTCAAGTAACTTGATTTAGAGTTAACTTGATCAGATATTTAGTTAATTTTCTTCAAAGTTTGCAAAAATATTTTTGAACAAATAATTCTCTGCATAACTGGCAATCATTAGACACCAAGAGCCAACATTTCTTCAAGGAATTTTTCCAAACAGTTTACATGTCTTTCCTGTGCTTCCATATTTTGTATGCATATTTTACTTCAATTGTTTAGCACTTATTCTTGATTGTTTAATCCAATCACATGCAACCTGAATTCAGAACAACTAGCATCCATATACACCTATGCATATATATATGCTCTCTAACATATTGATATGCATATGGTTTTCTACTGGCACAATCCTTGAACATTCTTTAGGTGCAAGCGCTAGTCTATTAATTGACGTTGATTAATGGATAAAATGTATACATAGACACATACTTGCACACATGCATCAATGCACAGATGCATACATACATGCATGGATGTGCACATATATACATGTATACATACATACATGATTACATGCATACATATATATATGTATCCATGTATCCATGGATGCATATATCCATGTATTAATAGTTCCCTTAAAATATGCATATATTCAAATGACCCCATCGAGTTGGGGATTGAATATTTATGTGGCTTTGACATGATAGCAATAAATCTTATAAATATGCATATATGCATGAGGACACATAGCCATAAATGAATCTATGCATTTGCATTTTCATGAGCATTTTTAAACAAAAACAATTCAGAAAGCCACTCCCATGGGTAGCAAAAATAGATAAATGCCAATTTTTCGATATTAAAAAAAACTTACAAAATTGAGATCATATATATAAAAAGCAATATGTTAACACGCTAAAGTATAACTGGCTGGTGCCATCCACAAAAAAAGCATTTAAAGCAAATGCAATAGTAATCTGTTATATACATACATATATACATGGAAACATAGATACATGCATTCATATATACATAATTACAATATACATAATTACATGCACACATATATACATGCATACTTGTATGCATGGATGCATACGACTATATTTCATGGGATTGTTAAAGAGTTCACTTGCTTTCTATATGCTTTCATATTTTGCATGTGTGCCTATGAGGACAGTAACCATGATATTTGACAATATTCCTTTATCCTTTATGACAACACATTGGTTCCAAAGCTCTCTTTATGGGACAGCTATGCAGCAATTGAAGATATATAATCTTTACCGGTCTCACATGCACCAAGTACAATGAGCAAAAGGATTTTTACTTAATGCCTCCAAGACCCAGATGAATCCTTGGTATTTCAAGGAAAGATTCGAATGGATAACACTTAAAATGATCTAAACTATGATTTTATAATCAAAGTATCCAAATGCATTGAAGCAATGCAAAACCCAACTTCCATTTAAGATGTAAAATGAAAGTAAACAGAAGAAAAAATGCATTTGCCTCAAATTTTCTAAAGCATTTTCAACACATTGTCTAGCCATTGTCCAAAATATGGTTTTCTATCGGCATACTCCTTGAACCTTCTTTAGGTCTAACTGATACTTTGTTAATTGACTTTGATTGAAAGGTGAAAATGTGAAATGTGGCCAAGGTTAATTATAATTTTTTCTCTCTTTTAATTGTTATGTATTCAAAGATTAGTTAGCAATCCGAATGGCCTTCCTTCTAGTCAGATGCCATTCAATGCATTCATTTTGCATCAATGAATTATGTACCTTCAACCACCAGTTTTAGTCAAAGTATGCATATGGATTCATAATCAAACTCTAAAAATAAAAAAGACTATGTTTAAATTATACAGTGCAATTAGCTAGCAAGGAAATTCATTGGATAGTAATTGCATTTCTGATGTCCAATTGCTTGATTTTTATGAACCATATAACATATGCCACTCACAATACCCATTTGTAAAGATTGTCCTTGTAACAAGAAGCAACGATATGACTACAAGTATAATCAATAAAGTGAGAATCTTGAATTAACCTTTTTCTTTGTCTACTCTATGCAATTGTAAACAAAGGAGAAGGTTCATTCTAGAAACTCACCCTGTACTCTTTTCTTGAAGAATTTGCTACAATTGCACCGCTACACCACCTCTCTTGTTCCAATCAAAAGCATTGCACCATGTAATAAGCTTTCATTAGAAAATGAAGACCATTTGTTTTTTTTCTAAAAGAATAGCAATAAAGCTCAAGGAAATGACCAAAATTCAAAGAACTCCCACAATTACAATTACAATGAATAGTGCTCCTAGTGCGATGGATACTATTAGCCAAAACCAATAAAACACTAGCAAGCATTTTTTTAGATTCAAGAGACACAAGTATAAATGTAAATCAGTTTAACCATACAAACTATTTACCACAAGTTCTTGTACTACAAATGTTTTGGAAATGAATTTAACTGCTCTTTTGCATGAAGTCTAAAATTATTTCATCAAGCAATATTACTTGATTGCTTTATGGCAACATTGCAATATGAATTCTAAAACATATTTGAGATAGTTTTTTATAACCCCAAGATACAATTTCCTAACTTGCTAAGCATTCAGTCTAAGTTTTCCAATTACAAAATCTCGAATTGCTATTTTCTTGGTATGTTTTAGTCATCAGCTAGATCTTTTTGTGGAAAGCCATAGCAATAATTGTCTCATTCTTTGCACTTTGTAAACACAAACAGCAAGCAAAATTATTTCAAGCGAACCGTTTTAATCAATTGCACATACACTATCATGACAACAAGACCTGCAAAAATGCATGACAATTTAAAGCCATCACTGGTATTGCCTCATGACCACCAACCTATGCACAAGCACATACTGCCTAACATATTAACATGCACATGGTTTTCTACTGCCACTTTGTTACTTGAATTTGATCGATAGGTAAAATGTGCACAAGGATAACTGTAATTTTTTCTTTATTTTAATTAATATGTATTTAAATACTAATTAACAGCTACCTAATTAATTAGTTATCTAATGAAACAAGGGAAAAAGAGAAATATGGAATTGACTACATTCACATGAGTGAAATGTCTAAGTTGATCGCCATTCATTTTATATGTCAAACATATCATTGGCTGCGACATTTTCCCCTTGAGTGCTATTGATTTTTAATGCCTCTAGGTACTCATTTCAAACCAGCCTTAAATGTGGAATTAAGTTAGCCTCTCATCGAGCTTAACTTTTTCTAGTCCAAGTGTTGTTATCAATATTTTGCTACTGGAGATTTCATAAAATGTTGAACCTTTCATGATTACTCTCTGATTCAAGGACTATAGTTCACCTCATGATAGCTGGGAAATGCTTACTTGTACTGAATTATTAGTTTTAAAAAAGCTTGTAGTTTATAAAACTGTTGACTGATTTGTGGATTAAGGATCACACCTGTGACTAGTACAAATCTACCTTGACTTGAAAAGAAATAACATTACAGTAGGTAAACTGCTCATCAGTAACTGCAAAAATGTGAAATGGATGAAACCTCTCAAATAAGGATGATACTGCACTCTCAAAATTTTGATGGTTCTAGTCACAGGATCTTTTACAATTACACAGAGAAGAAATCAACTGTGGGAAAAAACTGACTTAACTCTCAAAGGTAAGGAAGTGTCATTCTTTAAAACTACTTGTTGCACCCAAGATGTCTGTCACACTTACAATCGTAAATCACTATATAGCAAGTGGAAAATGTCATAAGAGACTCATCTAAGCTGTTAGTCATAAGCACAGTTACTATTAACCAAAATTGAAAATTCCATCCCTTCCATACTTCTTTCCAATACTTCTCCATCTTGACTCTTAACTTTCAAATTCAGGATCTTGTAACAAAGTGTCCTACCCTTCAATAAGAATATTACCAGCCTGAAAATAGAGTTAATGCAGTTGATGACTAAAATTAACACAACAAAACTCGTATCCTAGAAAGTAGAAACAGCTCAAAAGCACCCTTCTTTTCTCTTTTATCCAAATACTACACTGGTCATAAAGACACAATATTGGTGTCACAAAACAACTATTCAAAACAAACAGTTAATTGGGACAAGCTAAAGCAGTAAGTTAATGGCTCTCATAGCATAGCCCCAAATTCAAATTCCCAGAAATGTTCACATGCAAAATTTCAGTAACACACCACGCTAAAAATGATAGATGCAAGAATTAAGTAATGCACCGGGCTTAAATTAGCAAGGCCAGGTGCAAGAACTAATTAACACAACGGGCTTAAATTGACCAAACCAGGTGCAAGATTTGAGTCATAAACAATGTCCAGTTTTGGGAGGTGTTATCCAGCATTTCATTCTGGGTGCAGCATGCTTAAACTGATAAACCCTAATGCAAGATGGCATGCTTAACCTGATGTGTCCTGATACAATATTTATGTAATGAACTACATCCATTTTTAGACATGAAGTACCAAGTATAAGATTGTGTTGTACCCCAATTGATGAGGCCAAGCGCAAAAGCTGGGTGTCTTTGGTAAAATACACACAATCAATCGGTGTATGTAAACTAAAAATATCCCTCTCCCAGTGTTAAGAAGGTGATTTGCTAAGAAAAAACACCAATAAAATCCAAAATCAAAGGAATTTCATTTTGAAGGTAAAGCAATCCCAGATTTCTCTTAGTCCACCCCAAACTCAGTAAATAATTTGAACGACTAGTGTGCATTGAACAAGTATGCCCTAGATGGATGACCAGATCCCAGAATCCCTCAGAAAAATGTAATGCACGCAAATTCTCATGTATACACGGGTACTGAATGAATAAATGTATATGAATTCCAGTGTTACAGTTAAAAATCAAGCAAGAAGGAAAGGACCATACCTTGTCCATAAAAGTGTCGGCGTTTAGATGGATAACGTCAGCCCTAGCTAAGTATATGCCTCTGATTGCAAGGAGGATGAAGCAAAGAAAACACTTGGAGTTCACCATTAGGTATGTATGTGGAATTCCTATCAAATGCAGATGAAACCTTCGCATTTGAACGAGAAATTCGAATAGATAATACTTAAACTAGTTTAAAATAAAACCCTACTTGCATTTCTCATATTAAATAGAAGAAAACAGGAAAAACTTACCTCTTCTGACCTCAAGCAACTCGTTTCTCGCTGTCCAATGCGCAACTCTACAACTACAAGATCTCCTGCTTGGCCACACGATAGAGCACTATGAAATACAATTTTGTTATGCACTTTAATGGAAAGAAACTATGAAAATTAACAAATTATCATAACTCATTTCTGGTCTGGACTCTACCACTATAACATCTCCTGCTCAATCACTACAAACTCTTCCTCAGAACACGGGCTTGCAGAACACAAAAACAACACATGCAAAGTAATAGAGATGCACAGCAAGTGGCTTAACTCTATATTAAATGACCAAAGTACCCTGGCCACGCGTGGCCACCAAGCCATTCCAATGCCTTCACCTCCAGCGAGATGCCATTTAATGCATTTAATTTGCATTTATGCATTACGTACATCTACTCGCCAGTTTTATTATAAATTATGCCTTTGCTTAACTTTATTTAATCAATCTATGTGCTCGCATTTTCCTGATATTTTAATGCATTTAATCTGCATTCATGAATTACGTACCTGTAGCCGCCAGTTTTTAAACTATGCCTTTGCTTAAATTTATTTAATCAATCTATGCGTTCGCATTTTCCCGAATTTTTAAAACGAAAATGATTTATAACGCTACTCGGACGAATAGAAAAATAGATAAATACTAATTTTCCAATATAAAAAATAGCTCTCCAAATTCAAACTATACAAAAAAATAAGCAATATGTTAAATGGCGAAATGTACTGGTTCATGTTGTTGTTAAACGCACCTGTAGTTAATGAATACATACTACCAACGCCAGAACCAACAATCATATTAATTTCATAGTTAAAAGATACAATGGATCTTCAACATAATAATCTTTAAATCTTTATTTAAAAAATATATATTATATTTTATAAACTTATACATTAAATTTTGTAATATTTAAGTCATACTAAAATCTAACATGTCAACATGGATTATTATTTTTAAATTATAATATTGATTAAAGATATATAATTACATTTAAGATTTAAATTCAATAATGAACTTAGAAAATATTAAATCAATAAAATGTTTCTACTATCCAAAACACAAGTAAATTATAAACCATTATAATATAATATCGAAATTTTCTATTTCAAATGTTAAATAATTATAATGTTAAATTTTTATAATTAAAAACTTAACTTTCAATGATGTTAGTAAGTTTTTTAATTAAAATTAGTTTTTCAAGCATATTAACATACCTAGATATATTCACCAAAATCTATTATCTATTATTGATTATGTAATTTTGTATGTATAATATATTTAAAAATATATTTTGAAAAATATATATATTTAAAAAATTAAACAATATATTTTTAAATTAGAAATACATTAGAAATATTTTGAATGCATTCAACAATCAAAACATGATTTTTTTTTAATATACCATTAAAATCACTAAGAAAAAATATTAAAGAGTTTATATATATTTGTTTAATATATTAAAAAAATATTTTATATTATAAATATTTTATAAATATATTAAACAAAACATATATAATAGTTTAACCAATGTATGTGGGCTCGAAAATAAAAAATGAGGGTTACGAATTAGGTTATTTTCTGCACGGAAGGCAAGCCGCTAGCAGGCCATGGATGGGCATACCATTTTGTATGCTGCATAGCCTGCTCCTGACTTGACTAGTTGCCCTAATTTCTCTGCTTTTGCTCATTTTTAATGAATTTCCCTGATTTTTCTCATTTTTAATGAATTTCCCCCCAACCTTCTCAAATATTTCATTTTAAATGATTTGCTTTGGAACCACAAAAATTTCCTCGGGCCCCACCTTGTATAGTCCATGTGGCACCCGCCCGTGATTTCGCAATCAACCAAAGCACCATCGCAGGATGGCGGGGAACAGCTCAGATCAAAGGATAGTTGATGAACAGTCGCACAAATTTGATCCCCTAGATGGGACACATGTCACCCTCCCACAATATCACCATCCTACAATTCTCGATCACGGGATGGCGGGCAACCATTGATCTTGAAGGCATTTTGATCGACGTTCAAATATTTCATTTTAATTTTTGCTTTAAAGCAATGGTGAAACATTTAAAATATATTCCGCACAAAAAATTTGGCCCCACCCTTTCATAGGTCCACATGGCACTGCCTGATTTTGCAATCAACCAAAGTATCATCGCGGGATGGCGGTGGAACGGGCCAGACAAAAGGACGCTTGATGAATAGTCGCGGTAAATTTGATCCTAGATGGGACATGTAGTCACCTTGCCCGT